>JAAEAF010002083.1:0-186434 GCA_011037195.1 Triatoma infestans
TGGCACCACTGGCTGCGTTACAATATGTATATTTGATGAAGAAAAATCTATCAATGCCGCAATAATTGAAATATTCTATTTCAGCAGTAGAAATTAGCGTATAATTTCTAAAATTTTGCTGTTGCAATAATCTGATTATGCCTGCCATACGTTAATTGGGAACTGCGGTGTATTTCACCGTCTATAATACATTTCGTCAAGTAAGGAGGCGTCGTCCTGCTACTTTATGTTGCACCATCATTGAATTCTTTTTACTTTAACTTCCAACTCACCAGCTAACGCTAAAAACAAGAATTATTTTATAAAATTAAACTTCAAAAGAAAACAACTTCTTCATTAAAGCATTAAAAAAAAAAAAAAAAAATTAAAATGAACAACTCTATCTTTTGACAGACATGAGTGTGAAAAATCTTTTGAAGTTTTCATAAATATATTAACCAACTTTTGAAGAGAAACTAATTATAATAACGAGTAAAGTTAATTTTGTAGAACATTAAAATAAACTAATTTTAATTCTCGTGTATCGCAAAAAAAGACAAAAAAAGAAAATTAATTAATTTAATTTTAATAGCAATATAAGTCGTAAATTTTTTGTAGCCCATACGTAATTTAGAGATTAGAATTTTGCTTGCAATTTGAGGTTTGAATCCCAGTACTGAAATTGGATATTTTTTTGTAATTGCGAAGGCCACTCAGAAAGTTTTGAGCTGTGAAAAAAGAAATATATAATTTGAACTATTTGTATTTGTAAATGTTCGTCTTATCTAGTAACTAGTCACTAGTCTTATCAGTAACTCAAATCAGTCTTTTTCATTTAATCACTAAATTTAGTGCGGAAACTATGGAACTTAATAAAGTTTTTTTTTTAATTTATAATGTTCTGCGATTTTAAAGTAGGCCTGAATGAAACTCTGTGCAACCAGCACTGAATTGGATGAAGCTCCATCTCTTTGGAAGATATCCGCATCTGTAGTGGCTGAAAAAATTGTGCTGTTGGAAACCTGATAGGGAGCTAATTCAAATTGAACATATGAAACGAGACTTTTAATAAACTGGTCTATCAAGTTATATTAGAGTGAGTTAGGTCTAGTATGGGTGGATCCAAACCTGGATAGATAAATGCGCTTGAGTTTTGCTAAAATTTTTGTAGCTTTGCTGTCGGAAAAAATGAAAATGAATCAGAGGGATACTTTTTTTGTGGCTAATATGTCGGCATCGATGTTTTATCTCTTCTATAAGCGGCAAAGATCAAAATCTGGAATATCATTCTATATATAATCTATAGTCGCCAATTTAGTATTCACAAAGTTAGTTTGTTTTTCAAATGGAGATCTGAAGATGATGGACCTCAATTATCAACCATGGAGACAAAACTTTAACTATAATTTGAATACTCACTCTGTAATTTGAATACTCATAAAAGTGTGTCTCATTTTCTGTGTGAAAGACCAATTTTGTCGCCTTACCGTTTAGAGTGTTTTGGATCCAGAAATCTAACTCTGGATAATTATATAGTCGTCATTAATGATGATTAAGCGATGTCTTATAGGAAGTTTTTGGTTAGTGAATTTAATTACAACTAAATTGACAATAACAAATTTTTACTTTTTTATTTTGTTTGTTTAATTAACTTGAAATGTGATAACAAGAAGGAGTGATAACAAGAAGGAAACTATATAATTTTTAATTATAAAAAATTATAACTAGTGGTGCCAGCCAGACGCTATTATTCAGGTCAAGAGCCGCGGCCTCTGCTCGGTCAAAGGGACCGCCAAGGACAGGAACCGCCAAAGACATCTGATTCCACTACAAACTAATTAAACAAACTAAAACTAACTAAAAATAAGATTGTATTTTTAGTTCAAAATTGAATGTATTTTCTTTTCTATAACTTTTTTTATATTAACAATTTTTTTTTTTTTTTTTGGACATTAATTATTAGCCAACTCGACAGACGAACTGTGGTCCAGTGTCTATTAATGTAAATATTAATAATTTTTGTATTTTTACTTTCTCTTACTCCTAGTAAGAGGAAGTATTGTAATTTTTTTTTTTTGGTAAAAATAAAACAATTTTATTAATATCAAACAAGAAAAAATGTGTCATTGAACAACATAGGAACCCTGCACTATCCAACAAAGGAATTCTGCACCAACATTTTCAGATGAAGAGGATCGTTAGATTTCGCTTTTGCTAACGATTCAAAAGTTCTAACATGTGCGATTTAACATAAAAAAAATCCTCAAATTTGTGAATGCTGGCGTAAACAGTTTTTTTTTTTTTTTTTATCTCTAGAAATGTAACTAGAATACATGCAAACATGTTTTACGTTCCTTTAGCACGCGATGATATTAAAGTGACTGTTCACGAAGATGACTAAACTTCAACCACTAACCTCCCACAAAAAAAAAAAAAATACAGCCTTGCAACCCCAAGTAATATGTGCAATTTTGCTTTGGGCAACTATAAATGATAATAAACTGCTGTTCCTTAGTTGAGATACACAGTTACAATTAATAACTACAATTACAATTTTAGTTGCTTTTCTCGTTTTATTATTTTGTACCATTGAAGTAGTTGTAGTTAAAACTCGTAGTACAAGGTAGTTGGAAAAGCAACTCCTAACTTGTATGTAGTTATAGTTGTAATTAGTTACAAAACTGACAACTTAACTACTTGAATCTTGTTTTTTTTTTTCTTTACTACTTATTCTGCTTCAAATATTTATTGTCCTAGTTAATTATTAATTTCTAACTTTCAAACATGACCTGATTCAAATGTGGCAAAAAATTGTGCGTGATATAATCTCGTCACTACAAAACAAAGTTTTTCAAAGAAAAAAACTGATTTCACTTTAAATTTGTAATTTTTGGATATTTAAGAACTCAGACTTAGTATATAATAATATCCAAGACACGTTGTAGAATTTGTGATTAACTTCCGGTTATTGTTTTTGACATGCTCTTTTATATAATAGCTTTATCTTTGCAGGTGTTTAACGGTATTCGGTACAAGTTCGGCTACTGTTCAACCATGGTAACTACAGCTGCAATCATTCTTATCATCTTCATTCAATGGGATCATGCACATGGTGAGTTGCATTTTTTTATTGCTTCTATAAAAATTGACATGATTAATTGTTTTTACTTATGAATAGGATTATTATACAAAATGTACAATATTTTGACATTATAAATTTGATAAAGATATTTATGTTATAATTTTCCAAAGAATTACGTAAATTATGAATTCATTAAATTCAATGAATCCAATATCCACAAATAGACATGTAGTAGATTTCTTTAATGTGATAAGTAGACCCAAATTATCGGTTACTATTAAATCGTTAATTGACTGTTTCAAATCGTTGCTCCTCTAATTAATTAATATAAAACCCTAATCACCAATTTTGTGCTACTTCCTGACAACTTGCCGTGCTACTTCATTGAACGCCGCAGCAATTAGCGCAGATTAGCCTCTTATGAAAGCTAGTGGCTATTCTCACCGTTAGTGGCTTCCAGAGACCATCATGTTCAATGGAGTGTGGATTATGAGCGAACCAATTGGTAACCTACGATACTTAAACGAGGTCTCTAACCGCCATTGAATGTGCTTTCCTGTATTATATTGTATATATATATATTGTAGGCGCTAATATCCACCGCAGTTGATGAGCAAATATATATATATTGATAAATAGATTCTGTGGCTGTTGGCTATAGAGTCTACGCCACCGCAATTCCTACGAGTACCCAAATTAGAGTACCCTCTACAGTTAGTCCTGTCAGTTTACTCAGAAGTCGGAGAGAGACTCCTGGATACACCTTTAAGGCGTTAGTTTCTCTTCGCCAAAGAGGAGAAATCTTAGCCACGCGAGCTCTTCTTCTTGACAAAACCTGCAAAGACTATCCGTTGTCAGACCCATGCGATGTAGTGACCTTAGTTTAGGCCTACAGTCATCTACCTTACGTCCTTGGAGCCTTTCTGTAATTATCCAGGGCAAGTAGCTATTAACCAACTTTTTCACCTACCATTGAGTTTCCACCCACCGTTCTTGTGATGTATTGTACCCCCAAGCTTTAATGGCTGCAATCATGAAGCTACTTGCAATACCACAGAATTTTTTAGGTCCAATAACTTTTCCAGGGAGTATCCCAGGGTAAGACGTCCGGCTGTCTTGTTGCTTGTATACCCTGAATATCCGGATAGTCAAACCTGGAAAACCTTATTTTGGCTACTAATTTCGCAGCCCTATACAAGTCAAGTTGATCTGGCAAGAGCAGCCTGGTTAACTGAGAAGATGATGACTCTGAAGTTCAGTACCTCCGTATTTTTATCTCAGTAGCACAGACAATTAATTACACACATATACCTGAACTTGAAGCAAATTTATTGTTATATTACTTATTTTACCGAATAAACATCTACGATAATAATTCTTTTGGTACAATAAATTATTTGACAACTGACATTTTTCTCAGAGTCATTGAACGAACTCTGATTTTTATTGTAATTTCCTCCACAGATTGGCCGCCAACGGAAGCTTGTCGAAGTAATAGCGGAATACATCTCTGTGAGCATTAAATGTACCCAACATCTTGTAACTTAAGAACTACTTTTTTTTTGCCCCACTTTATTTATTATTCACCTATAATTAACGGTTTAAATCATCTATTTGCAAGTATAACGGTGTGTTAAAAAATATTGATGGTTAATGAACTGTGAATTATTTGAAATTTATAAGGAAAAAATCATACTCCTATTGACATAAAAGTATTTGTTGACCGTTGATGAATTATATTATCAAGAAATTTGGTGAGGAGCAGTCAAGAGAGAAACATTTCTTTATGCTAACGTTTCGACAGAGTTTCCTATCTTTATCAAGGATTTAATCTAAAAAAACAATACAATGAGGAACCACAATGCATTAATAATATTGGAAAAAACATAATAATAATAACAAAAAAATAAATAAATAAAAATAATATGGAACATACATATAGATATCGTGAAGATGTGGAGAAAGAATTTTTAAACATACACATTTGTTACATCGCAGTAACATAAAAAAGAAAATTAAAAGTTACTTGTTTCTTGTCTCAAATCATCTACAGAAATGAAAATGGGTTGTATAGGCAAAAAAGTGAAAGGGATTTGAGGAAATTTTTAGAGGTTGGGTAGGTGAAAGGGACTTCTAAAAGGTCATGTTTTGAAAATACCGTTATATAGCGTGAACCAATTATTGGTATCATTACGAAAATTAACTGATTATTTATTTATTTTTTCTTGTTAGTTTCCTTTGCTAATATTTTTGTTTTAGAAAAATCCAATTTATGATTTTTTTCCCCTAAAATGTTTCGAAAGTGCAGTAATGCTATTTCGTCATATTTATATCTGCAGTTGTATTTATGTTGGTACATTCTGTTTCTTAAGTATAGTGTAGTTTGACCAACATAAACAGCTGGACATTGTGTACTGTCTATCTGGTAAACTTGGTCTGATTGTATTTGTTGGGAGTAGGGTCTTTAATTTTGCTGTATATCTTGTTAATAGTGTTATTGCATTTGTGGGCTAAAATGATATTCGAGCGTCTAAGAATTTTAGAGATTTTCTCTGTTGACAGTTTGTTGATGTATGTAAATGAAATATATTTAGGAGGTTGGTTAACAGAAATGTGAGGAGAATGAGTTCAATTGTTATCGTAATGTCCTGTGTTGGTGAGTGTAAATGACAGTATATTAAGTGTTTTATTAATGAGTTGCATTTTACAATATTAATGCTTTGTGGTTCCTCATGTATTATTTTTTAGATTAAAGCCTGGATAAAGACAGGAAACTCTGTCGAAACTTTGGCATAATTGAATGTTTCTTTCTTGACAGATCCCCTCCAAATTTCTTCATAACTTCTTTTAACCCTATCAAAACTGTAGATTTTATTGTTCTTATAATTTAAGCTAATATTAAACCATTATTTAAATCTGAATTAGTTTAGCATAAAAAAAAAACTAGTAGAAGGAGAAAATTTAGTTAGAAAAGAATCATGTAATAAAATGCTGGCGGGCACCCTCTAGGGAGAGAGAAAAAAAAGTTGTAGGGATAGTGGATGAGTATATGTGTGGTGACCAGTAAAGAAACAGACTGACCTGGGGGCGTTACCCGTGTGCATTGGGTGGGTGCGTTTGGACGAAGAATGTGTATTGTTTCTATATATATATATATATGTACACACACACACACACACACACACACACACAGTGGTGGAGATACTATCTGTATGTGGCGGCTGAAGTTAGTTGGTGGAGGTTAGTATGTTTGTGCGTGGGTGCGTACGTATGTTTTAAAGGGTGTCCACTCCTGGTCCTTTTGGATTGTAGGCTTTGCTCAAGCAAGGGCAATTCCTCGGGGAGTCACCAACTGTGACGTGTACTTAGTTTGAGTCTTAGACTTGTTTCTTTTTTGGGGGAGTCAAGGATTTCACCCAAGGATAAAAAAAAGACTGTACCAGTCAGAACTTCTGGCTGAAAAAAAATTTATATAAAATTTGGTATAAACTTTGCTAAGTTTTGTTATTGTACACAGCAGTTCTAGAATCGATAATATAATAATATGATTCTGTTGTTCTTAAGCAAATAATTTTCATAGAATATCACTTCTATTGTTGTTGGCAGTAATAGTTTCAAAAGATAGAAAACACTATTTACCTTAAACATTATTAGTATAGTTTTCTACAATAATTTCCAAAAACATATATTTCATTTTCCTATCCTTTTGTCATTATGTTTACTACAATGAATAAATTAGTTGTTATTTACTTGACAAGCGGGTAAACAGCCATTTCTATATATTCGAGTTCAGGATTGTCTACCACGAGCGCAACCGAGAGTGGCAGCTAAACAAGAGTTGTACATGGATTTTCCTCTCGTGCTAAATATTATATTTTTTCTAAAACAGTAAAACATAATGCACGGTACTTCTGAGAGAATGATGTCAACTGAAAAGGGGAAGTTTAAAGTTAAGCAAAATTACATTATATTTTCAATATTTAACTTAACCATAGTGATTGAAATTCTTCTTTTCTTTAATATTATTAATATACTTCAGCAATTTCATCCAAACCATAAAATTTGTTTAATTTGTTTAATCTCCAGAGATTAAAAGTAGAACTATACTGGTTTTAGTGGAGTAATTGTCACAATATCAGCTGATGAGGAAAGTATAATTTTATGTACTGTTAAAATGTCTTTAGAGGCAAAAAACTCTAAACATCCCGTTTTCACCTACTCTGTATTTGTGATTTTTTTACCATATAAAAAGTGGGCCTTGGAGCGGAAGAGATGGTAATCAGCTGGTGCCAAATCTACGGTGTAAGCTGAGCGAGGGAGGAGCTCAAAATTCAAATCTTCGATTACTGATAACGTTTGACGTGAAGTGTGCGGTCTTGCGTGTCTTCTTTAAGGAGTACACTTTTTCAATTAACTTAAGAGGATATTTTGTAGCCAAAAAGAATGAACGCACGCAGCACCAAATTTTCCTCTTCGGGGGACAGTACAGCTGGTTGGCCTGATCTAATCCATTTGTTTGTTCGTTGCCACATTTCGTTGCAAGTAATAATTCATTTGATGAAAAGAAAATCATTCAAATTTTGAAAAAAAAGGTTTTACAGACTTCAACTTGGCGTTCGTATTGTTGAGGCGTAAATTGATGTGGATGTTTCTGCAGCTTCTGAGAACTATGGCGGGTCCTCACAGATGGCGGTTTATGGTTGAGTGGGACATGCCTAATACACCTGAAAGTTTTCTTGTGCTGTTGCAAGGATCCACCAACACCTTCTATGGACACGTTGAAGTCTATAGAGATAGCTGTCGTCTAAAAAGAGAGGATGTAAAGCTAAAGCTTACTTTCCTCATCAGCTGATATTGTGACAATTACTCCACTAATACCAGTATAGTTGTACTTTTAATCTCTGAAGATTAAAAGTAAAAAATAGAGATCAAATGACAATTAAACAAATTTTATGGTTTGAATGAAATTGCTGAAATATATTAATGATATTAAAGAAAAGAAGAATTTCTTATTAAACATTTGTTTTAACATTTTACAATCACTATGGCAATGTTAAATATAGAAAATATAATGTAATTTTGCTTAACTTTAAACTTCCGCTTTTCAGTTGATAACATTCTCTCAGAAGTACCGTACATTATGTTGTACAGTTTTAGAAAAAATATAATATTTAGCACGAGAGGAAAATCCATGTACAACTCTTGTTTAGCTGCCACTCTCGGTTGCGCTCGTGGTGGGCAATCCTGAACTCGATTATATAGAAATGGCTCTTTACCCGCTTGTCAAGTAAATAACAACTAATTTATTTATTGTAGTAAACATAATAACAAAAGGAATAGTATAATGAGAGATATGTTTTTGGAAATTATTGTAGAAAACAATACAAATAATGTTGTTCAAGCTAAATAGTATTTTCTATTTCAGGCTCATAACGTCTTCTCCAAATTTTTTGAACCATATCTGTGCAGCTTGTGATCTATGCCGAACCTTCCCTCGGCTACTTCATTAATTTCGAAAGCGGCGTTTTTGGCTTCTTTTTTTTAAAGTGGTGGCGCAAAATCTTCCAAATTTCTAGATTCAACTATGTTATTTCTTAAATCGCTCACAAATCTCATAAATCTTTCCACTAGCTGATACACTACCTAATAGGAAACTTTTGGTAAAGTAGTGTTTAGTAAAGTAACTTTTATTTTTTAGTAAAGTACTGGATGAAGATTAAGAGAAAAACAAAACGCAAAGACTTTTGTTATACCTCATTATTATTTATATAATATTAAAGGCAAAATGAATGTTATTGAAAATATGCAGATATAAGAAACTTTTTCAATTAATCTACTAAAATTAATTAGTGAAATTAGTGTGATTCTACCATTTATCGCGAGATGCTTTTAAGGATTCCCATTATAGATTTCCATTCTGATAGGAGTTTGAAGACTTTTGTCTTTGGTCATACCTACAGGGTTAGGTTGTCTTCTAGGGAAGATTGGTTGACCCTGGGTCCGTCTGGGGTGATCCCTGAGAATGATCTCCGATGCTACAGGATGGATGGTAGGTCTGGGGCTGCCGTCTATTTTGAGACGGGAGACCATTTGGTGGTGCCTCTAGGTGAGTGGGCCACCGTTTTCCAGGCTGAGGTTTATGCAATTCTTTGCTTTATTTTGGTTGAGAGGGCGCGTATCTTCTCGGGCAGCCAGGCTGCGTTAAAGGCGCTTAAATCATGTGTCTTCACTTCCAGATTGGTGTTGGAATGTTCTAAAAGGCTGGAAGACCTTTCTTCGTTGAAGGATGTGCTTCTGGTCTGGGTTCCAGGTCATATGGGAATCTTTGGGAATGAGGAGGTGGATAGATTTGCCAACTTAGGCGCCTCTCTCCCTTTGATTGGTCCAGAGCCTGCTGTTGGTGTGTCTTTTGGCACATGTTTATCAGGCTTTCAGACGTAGATGACCTCACCTTTCCTTATGGATGAGTGCAGTGGGTTGTCGGAGTCTAAGATGCTCATTGGGGGTCCGGACGGAGCTTTGAGTAGCGGGATCCGATGTCTTTCACGGACCTCTCTCAGGCATCTGGTTGGCTTCCTCACTGGGCATTGTGGCTTAAGGAGACATCTCTATACAATGGTGCTCATGCCTGACCCTTTCTGTAGAGTTTGTGAGACGGAAGAAGAAACAGCCATGCATCTAATGACATATTGTTTGGGCTTTGAGGAGATTAGGTTTAGGACTTTCGGCCAGAATAGGATATCGGTAGAGGATCTTAAGCTATGTTCTTTTAAGGTTTTCGTCCGATTTGTTCAGTGTGTGGTAAAACTTAGATGGGTAAAACCTGGGCCTGGACTTTTGTTCCAGACCCAGTAGTTGTTATTCTTTAGGGTTTGTGTTTTGTTTTTTATTTCCACTTTCTTCCTAGAAAATATATATTTCATCGGGGTCCTGGAGATCTTTTGGACATCAAGGTCCCCTCTAAAATGTGTGATTTTATTACAGCTTCCGTCCTACCATCTATATAACAATTAAGACATACATTTAGAAAAAAAAAGAGGCCAAGTTTTAAAGAAAATATGTTCTAATTAGATCCTATGAAAATTGGAGAAATAGACAAAGTCTTGACTTTATTTCCAAACCAGATAATTTCCGAATAAAAAATGAATAATATATTATCTTCATGGCCAGAATAAAATGTTACTTTCTAAATTAATAAAAGAATAATATAATACTGGGAAGGGATTAGCTCAGTGGTAGCGCGCTGGACTAGCAACGCGGAGATCACGGGTTCGAATCCAGCCGTGCTACCCTTAGATTTTCTCTTCCTAGGAGCCCCTACAGCTCACTGTCCGGTGATGGACAGTGTTGTCTGTAACGGGAGAACACTGTCCGGAGGCTGGCAGTGCACTGAGAAGGCTCCGGGCGCAAATGACCACAGATGTTGAGACGCCTTAAATTAATATAAAAAAAAAAAAATAATATAATAAATAATATTTTACTAGAAAATATAATCAACGATGATGCTGGATACATACAACTTGGTTTTTATTCATTTAATGCGTCACAGTTTCATAAATCGTTTCCTGTTTTATTTTAATTCACAAGTTCATAAATATCATATAATACTTCCAGATTGGTTGATCGAGACATTTATAAATAAGTATATGCTTTTTTGTAAATTTTCAAAATTAGTGATTCTTAAATTGGGGGGAGGGGTATCTGAAAGTCAAACATTGTTAATAATAAAGTCACATGCATGCGTCAAACATCAAAGTATATTATTACCTCTATATAACCTCTCTGACTATATGACGTTTTTTTTTCTTCAAGAAAACGCTCTTTTTTTAAAAGCTAGTGTTTATTTTTTTTATTAACTATCGGTATAGATTATAAGCTGAAGAAGAATTTGCCTAGCGATAGAACATTAAAAGTTGAATTTTCAAAAAAATAAAAAATTCTTTGAATGGACCCGAAAATTTGAGAACTTGATATGACTATTTCACTGACGATGGATATGAATTTGAAAGTTAATAAACCAGAACTAATAAGAAGAAGAGGGTTTGCTGAGACGGATAAAATCCCAGATGTTATCCACCATTATTGTCCATCCAGCCACATATTCAACTGTTGACATGTTTGTTTTTTGTTCATTTTTTTTTTATATAGTTTCTTATATGTAAAGATTATAAAATAACCTCACCTCCACCCCCTAAAGTCAAACTCTTATCATACTATTTACAAACCATAAAGTTTTAGTTGAACTGAACAGCTATCTATATAACCATCACACTATAACGGTTATATATATATAAGTACGACCCAATTTTATTTTAATAAAACACAATAATTTTTTTTTTTTTTTTTAAATCTAGTGTGCGTGATGATCAAATCTTTTTTCTCAGTATTCAAGATGAGGTGAACTGTGTACACACTTTAATACATAACTGTTACTGGGAACAAAACGGTTTGTCTCAATGTTTCGTTCCCACAACCGTAGAAATGAGGGAAAATATTGTTCAAAAATGTCTATTCTAGTTTACTAGTAATATAATATATCATCATGTTGAACAATAAACATCTGTTTGAATTATATAACTAAAATATATTTTAAAAAGTTGATAATCTTTTAAAAGTAAACACTGTCCACACAGTATCTTTCATATTGCATAATATCAGATTTTTTTCTACATTTAATTTATTACAAAACTTGTTTATAAATTAGCTGAGGATTTAAAATGGGGGGGTCAATAATAATAATAATCTTTTTTGTTTACTTTCTCTTATACCCGTCTTGGCTGGCAACCCGTGCTCTGCAATCACATCTTCATATTCTTGAACCTTGGCTCCGCCAATGGAAGACAAAAAAATGAATGTAAATCCAAACACCTAATATTCACTCCAAATAGCAAATCTGTTCCTCCTCTTTATTTCTGTAGTACCATCATTCCTATAACGAACTAAGTACGGTATCTCGAACCGTTTGTCTCTAGACAAACGACTAACATGGAACCCCCCCCATACCAGACTTAAATGAATGGACTGCAACTTAAGATAGAAAATGCTAAAAAGACAACTTGACAAACGTTTAAAACTGACTCTAACGAACAAGAACAAAACTATGCGCTGCTCTTCTAGCCCCAATTTGGACATATGGCATAGAACTCTACGGCACTGCTAAACAATTCAATTTTAACCGCTTTCAGATCCTACAATCTATAAATCCTAAGAACTATAGTTATTGCTCCCATTGACGATTCCAACTACACAATCCACTTCAACCTAAACATTCCATTTATCTGAGAGCTGGCTCAATCTCGCTACACAAAATTCCATTCCAAATTAAACCATAATCCTCTGATCCAGATATATGTCCATCATAAAACTTCCTACAAATCCTGGTCGCGCGTAGGCTGAAGCGACGGTGGCCACGCGACCATCTTAACGCATAACGCCGTTCTCCTTGGGGGTAGCTACTGTGTAAGCTTGCCACCACTGGATGGTGGTCGTTCATATCACTCAAGTTTTTTGTACATATATGTATATTGATTATGTCTGTACATGAATCACGTTTGCATGTTGTTTATTATATACAGTCGCAAAATAAATTAAAAAAAATAATAAATAAATAAAACTTTCTCTTACAGGTGTAAGAAGAAATATTTCTAGTTTGCGGAAAACTAAAAAAAAAATTGTCTAGCTTATGAACTAATTCTTTTATTCAAATAGTTACAATCACAAAGTTATTTACTACCCTGAAGGCCTTATCATTTGGTGTCATCGAAACTTCTGAATATTGGGCACCATTAGGAATAAAATTAAAAAAAAAAAGTCATTCGAATATTTTCCATTTTCATGTGAACACAAATTAAAAACATATGTTTAATGAAAATTCATTGTATTGTGTTAAATTTTCTCAATTTGTATACAATGTTACAATAAATTACAAAAAAGAATTTAAAATTTAAATCCATATTTACAAAACCGTTCTGAAAGGTTACTATCTTTTTCTTAGGAAAAGATAAGAAACGAGGTCTATTCACTGTCCTCATTACCTTCAACAGTGTTTGTAGTGTAGGCCACGTTAAAATGTTTGTGTAATATATATATATATATATATGTGTGTGTGTGTGTGTATGGGTTTTAACAGAATATCTCAAAAATGAAAAGTCGCAGGAAGCTCAAACTTGGTATTCCATTTGGTCCTACGACCGCGCATCAGACACGAAGATTTCGGGATAAATCCGGAAATACTATCTACTCACATAAATTACCTATCTGTTTCATTGGAAACATTTTCCCGGAAAAATTTATTTTTGGAGTTTTCTGGGGCTAGGAGGGGGAACAGTTGCGTAATGTTTTCCTCTAAAGTTTACCATCTATATAATATTTAATACACATTAGAAGCATTAACAGAATTTCGAAATTTAAAGAAAATCGGTTTTTCCGGAAGTGCAATTTCACGGGGGTTACTTGAATTTTTTGGAAGTTTCCTTTAATACTTAGAAACGTATCAATTTTATTTGAAACATTTTTCTGAAAAAAAAAAAATGATTTTTAGGTAGTTCTGAGAAATGTGAGATGTTAAAATTCAAATATGTTTGTTCATTAATGGCATTCTACAATGTAGTCATTTTTTTTTTACTTTTTTGTGATATTTTCGATAAACATAACGGAAGTGGTTCCTTTAAATTTTTGTTTTTGTGAAGTGATTACATTTTTATGAACAAAATGGCGTAGGAGAAAGTATTATGATCGTGTTGAATCTTCGAAATTAAGTAATCAGCGGAAATACACGTTTTTTTGAAATTCCCTGATTTGAATGAAAAACATAGTATTGTTAACGAATAGTATATAGTATGTGTTTTGTGTTTGTGTTTGTGTGTGTGAGAGAGAAAGTGAGGGACCACCACCAACGCATATTCATTAGGGTTCCGATCGAAATCCATTGACCTCAACAGTGCGCAACGTTGGTGAATGTTTTCTTTTTTATCGCCGATTTTCACAAAAACACCTTCAACAAGTTTTCTTTACAATTTGGCAAATATTTCCCATAAAGGCTTATCCTTTTTATTTGATATATTTTTTCCTATTACAAACTATTTTATTGCAGTATTAGAGTTGCTGGGGACATGGTCCGTCCACCAGTACAAATAATCAATTCAGACTAGACGCTATTATGTTGTAAGAGTCAAGAAATAAAACATATTCTCATCATCTAGTTTCATATAAATAATAAAACCAAATAAATGTTAGTAAATTGGATTTAAAATTGTAATAATTAAAATATTAAGTGTGTCGAGGTTTTCTCTTTAGAATTTAATGAATTTTGTAGATGACGCAATGCTGTTTTTAGTTTTCTTGATATTTTCTTCAAAATAGCACGTATTTCTTTTGCTTTTAATATATAAGCCATATAACAATAATATATACATTAATATGCATATAAATAATAAAATTAAATAAATAATAACAAAAAAAAATAAGTAAATAAATAAGAAATAACTATTAAAATAAAATAAAGAAAGAAAGAATAATATAATAATAATAATAATATAAAAGTGCATAGAATAAATAAATACAGACATAAAATATTCTAGCTAAAAACTGGACAATTTTAAAGTGTGTCAAAATTAATAATATTCATGACAAATTTATTAAATCCATTCAGATAGTATTGTACTATGGAATGTTTAGCTGGCCAGGCCCGCTCTAATGAGCTGTAAGTGATCCCAGGACTGGTATTACTTCCAGAATAACATAGACAAGATGGACTTTCGATAATCCCAAAGCGATGCAAATATTCCCTACTTTTGCCCTGTCCACTGAGCATTTGTATCGCTTTAAAATGGAGCCTTAGAAATCCACCTCCATATACGTATACTAGCCATCATTGAAGGGAAAACTTCCCCTAGTATGAACCCCTTACTTCTCTATACTTTTCAATTGATTCAACCTCCAGCTGCTTTTAACAACTGAAACTGCTGGTGTGTTTGTTTTGTTTGTGATTAGGCAAAACCATGCTGTCATATTTGTATTGCATGAAGATTTTGAAATTTTTTCAATTTGTAGGTTAAATTTATTTGCGATTATGACAGTAGTACATTAGGATCCTCTATTCCGAAATAATTGTTCAGAAATCCTAAAAATAGTTCAGTGATTTGCTAACTATTGTAGCGAATGTTTTTTTAATTAAAAAAAATCTGGTGTGAAACACTCACACAACTTTCTCTTACTCCAGGTCTCAAAATTATAATTGACAAATTTTATAGTTTGTGTATCAAATTCAATGAAATTCTTCGAAAACTGAAAAAAACTGTTCAGTAAAAGCGCACTTCCGGTTTACTAATTTTCTTGAAACTCGGAATTTCAGCCATCTATTTATTTCTAATTCATTATGTTTGGATGATAGAATTGTATAATCAACTATGATAGCAGTTTAGAGAAAAACATAACCCCAACCCTCCCCTAAAAGTGCCCTTAAAAGAATTTTCCCAAAGAAATGTTTTCAATAAAAGATGTAGATCTTTGCATGTTTAGTTTATATATGAAGTTTCAAAAAAATCGTCGAAGCCATTTTTGAGAAAATTCCGAAAAAGAGAATAAATCATTTAATAAAGTGGTGAAGTAAACGCACTTCCGGTTATCCAATTTTTTTCAAACTTGGAATTTCAACAACATATTTAATTCTAATTAACATTATTTAGATGATACAATTGAGTAATAAGTGAAATAGCATTTTAGAGGAAACCGTAACCCCTCCCCCTCCCCAAAAAGTCCCTTAAATGAATTTTTCCGGAGAAATGTTTCAAATAAATGTTGTAGCTCTTTGTATGTGTAGTTGATATACCAAGCTTAAAGAAAATCGTCGGAGCCATTTTTGAGAAAATCGCAAAAAAGAAAAAAAAACATTTAGTAAACTGGTAGTTCCGGTTGAAGAACTTTGATAGATAACGTACTGACAGATCCCATGGTGATATCTAAACGGAATATCAAGTTTCACTTTCTACGGTTTTTCGTTTTTGAGCTATGCTGTTCACATACATACATACACACCCACAGACACACAGACCATTTGCTAAAAATCACTTTTTTGGACTCAGGGGACCTCAAAACGGATATTTCCGGTGAAAAGTCTATTTCGAAAATTTTACACGATTACAATACTTCCTCTTATTAGGAGTAAGAGAAAGTAATACATTCCTTAGAGAATATAAAAGAGAATTACTTGACAGGTTTCCTTATGTTACACTCATCCTTCGCCAAAAAAAATATAAAATAATAATAAAATCAGTATAAAATTTAATTTTGATGAACTTTTTATCTTCATTCTACCGTTGAAGGAGATTTTTCTAATTCAATATCTACCACCCTGTTTTTAGTTATTATCCCATTTTATAAGGAAACTTGTGAAGAATCAACCTTCTTCACGTATGTGCCCCTTTGTGATAAAAAATAAAAATCTGATGTGAACACTCACACAACTTTCTTTACTGCATTTTACAAAATCTTGGGCTCTTCATAGGCAAGCGACTCACATTGTGCCCACACATAAGACTTAAAAAGACCAAATGATCAAATATGGCAAACTTCTTGGAAGATGATCTAAATTATTTACGGGACTGAAAAGACATATAGGTTTTACGATTCTTAAACTTAAATAGACTTTTGAACTGTATTGAAACTGTTGAGTTCAGTCAAATCTATTAACATACGAACTATTCAGACATTCCTATCCAAACTACTCCGACAAATAGCTGAAGCTTCCCACTATGTTGCAAACCTCGCTCTCCAATAAAGCTAAACATGCCTTACGTACCTCAAACTTGCCAAGGCAAAATATCTCAAATACCATACCGCTCTCTCTCATTGCTGTAATCCATTTGTACAGTCCCTAGCGTTTGCTACCAATCCTCCACGCCGTTTAACTTCCTGTGGCCCCGATATTTCCATCGAGATTGATCAAGTATCCGTAAGGCATCCCGTAGAGAGTGCTATCATTGGTATCATATCAAGATATCACTCATCCTATTTATTTTTTGAGTATGATACATATTACATTATTAAGTTTAAGGAAAATTTGATATTCAGAACTAAAAGTTGTGAGTGTTTCACACCAAATTGTTTTTTGGATTACTTTTTACTGACGAAAAAATCATTAAAAGGAACGTTTGGAAAAAAAAAAATGTGCGATGAAAATGAGCGGAATTTTTTCTGTGTTTTGTAAAAGAAGGAAAAAGAACGAATTTCTTAACCATTTTTTTCTTATAAAAAAAAAATCAACGGAAAATTCCTTATAAAATCAAGTACGGAAATCTGAACTATTTAAAAAAAAAAAAAAATTAAGATTCCGTTACAGAAAACAATTTGTTATAAAAAATAAGCACTATCAAATTGGTAAGCAAACTACCAATCATGGAACGCCAGTTATCACGTGAATTATTAGGTAACCATGCATAACCACAATAATTCAGTATTATTATTAGTAATATTGTAACAGGTTGGAACCGTTAAAGATGTTACGCTTACAATACCAGTAATTGCAATTTATTGGTCAAATAATTTTTTTTATTTATTATTTTTTTTTTTTTTATAATTAATTTACAGTAGAAAAATATTTCACATTCCAACATAAACTAACCTTTACCACTGCTGCCAACTTTGTAAGTTTTTTCAAAAAATGTTTGCCATGACTTCCTCAATATAATATTAAAGTTTGGTTGTAATTCGATAGTTTTTAAATCGTATTGTTTAAATTTTTATTTGGATTTTTAATTGTTAATATAAATTGTTATATTTACATTTAATATAAAATCCCAAAAATTTAATGTGAAATATTCACATGAAGTTTACTGTTACTGCAATTTACATAGTTTATTATTAACAAAATTTTACTTTAAACTGATTTATTTTTCACTAATTATCTAGTTTAGTTGTCTTCCATATTGTAATATAAACTTAATAAAACGAGTTTTTTTTTTTTTTAACCATGATCCTAGATTTTTATTTGGAAGACAACAAATTTTTATTTGGAATTTCTCAGTAAAAAATTCTAAACAAAAGTTGTATTATGTAACTAACTGTATATACAGTTAGTAATTATACCAAGTTTAATACATCCCGTTGGTGCCGTATTGGGGAATATTGCAGAAAACTGAGAGGATAAAAAACGCACTTCCGTCTATCGATTTCTTCAAACTCGGCATTTTGGCAACACGTTTAATTCTAATTAATATAATTATTAATTATTAATATATATATATATATGTATATATATAATAGAATCATGTAATAAAATAAAATAGCACTTTAGAAGAAAGTATAATACCACCCCCTCACCCAAAACACATAATGTTTCAAATAAAAAAAATCATAGACCTTTATGAATATACTATATTTACCAAGTTTAAAGTTAATGGTTGGAGCTATTTTTCTAAAAAGAAATCGTGATTTCAATGAATTCCATTCAGCAAACGGTGTGGTTACATCCTGTTGATTGCTTTTGACCAACATTCTCCATTTTTCGGAGAAATTTCTCCGTTTTTGTTTGGTTTGTTAAGTTATGCTGATCTCTTTCTGTGCGTGCGGGCGTGCTTGTGTGAGAGAGAGCGGAATTTCTTTAAAAAAAAAAAAAAAAAAACACTTTTTTCTGACCCAGAAGACTTCAAAAACGCATACTTCCGGTACACGAAACCTTGATATTGAAAATGTGACACGTTCACAATACTTCCTCTTAACAATAGTAAAAGAAAGGAAAAAACAAATCACCAAACATTTACTTACTTTAGAGTTTAAAAGAAAGAAAGAAATTAAAGGCCTATTTTTGGAAAATCATTCAGAGACGAACAGAAATTAATTTGGTTCTTTTATTCAACTTTTAGGAAAAAATAATGAGAAGCTATTGTTGAATTAAAAATTATGTACATATTATTTGAAACTGCTTTAATTAAATTTGAATTTTGATAAACCTTTGAAATTGAAAATAAGATAGTGAAAGCAAGTGTAGTCGTACGGGAATTTGGAGATATTCACAGACAGCTACTAATCTATACAATTACTTCATTCTAGATTAAATTCTCTTTGTAATTTCTTTGTCTCAACATTGTATACATAATGAGATAACTAAAGAAAATATTAATAAGAGAAAGTAAATAAAAATTTACGAAAATACCATTGAGAGACAAAACCATTAATTCATATACCCATGTATTCATACAGTTACAACGTCTGGTATTTATTAACCCCGCCCGCCGCCCGATTCAAATTTAAGATGTACTTTATATTTATTTGTGATTATCTGATTTTTTTTTTACTTTCTCTTATTTACACGTTTTGAGGTCCCCTTAGTCCAAAAAAGTGGTTCTTAGCAATTGGTCTATGTGTATGGGATGGCATATCTCAAAAACGAAGAATCATAGAATGTTCAAACTTAATATTTCATTAAAGTGCTACCAGAAGTCCTGAGAATAAGCTTTTCGTAAAAATCGTTCAACCGGAAGTGCCACTTTACTTAATGTCTATTTTTTTTTTAGTTTTTTGTGTTTGTCTCAAATACGGCTCCAACGTTTTACTTTAAACTAACCAAGTGAATTACACATACAAAGACCTACAACTTTTATTTGAAACATTTCTCTGGGTAAAAATCATTTAAGTGGGCTTTTTTGGGGGAGGGATCAGGGGTTTAAGTTTTCCATTAAACTGCTATTTCAATTTATTATAATTGTGTTATCTAAATAAAATTAAACAAAATTAAATAAGCTGCCAATATTTCGAGTTTGAAGAAAATCGGTTGACCGGAAGTGCGTTTTTCCAGTTCACGGACTTTTTTTTTTTTTTTTCAGTTTTCCCGGTAAAAATACCGACAAATTTCATTAAAATTGGTATACCAAACTATAAAATTTGTGAATTACAATTTAGTAAACTGCTGTATATTTTCATGCATCCATTTCATGATAATTAGTTTAGTATATTGTTCCTTATAAAAAAACAAAATGAAATGCCATTGAAATTAAATTACCCTTTTATAATAGCTTGTGTATTATTGGATTACGTTTAATATTTAACTACAATTAAACAAAAAAAAAAATAATAATAATAATAATTATCTGGTTTAATTCTGCTCAAACTAGTTTTTCCTGAAGGGAAATCCCCGCAGGTTTCAACAGACAAATTTTTCTTAAAAGTGGGACTTTCATTAAAATCGCACTTTATGCTGTTTACCGGAATCTGACCGAAATCTTCTTGTCGAATCAATTTCAAGTTTGAGAATCGTACGATATTTCGTTATTCGAGATATTTTACTCAAAAATAAAACCATTCGCTGAAAACATTATCATTTTTTTTTTTTTTTATTTAAGGATACTTCTCCAAAACTGGTATTTCAATTGTAATCTCAATTTATAATTTGATACATTCGCTATTGTCAGAAGAGAAAAATAATTTAAAAAACATAATATAAAATAAATATTACTCAATTTGTAATTTTTACTAAATATATATATATATATATATATTTATGGCCATAGAGATATAGGTGCTGTTAATCCATTGTGGAATGTCGAGCCAACGGTGGAGGTTCATTTGCATCAGAACTCTACACAGCTGTGTAACCACTCTTCACTGCCCGCACTGTTCTTAGCGCAAGAGTACATCGGCCTAAAGAATAATATTCTCCTATATCTACCTCACGTCTCAAGGACGTTTCTTCTTATAATCCTTTTTAATTTATTTATTTATTTACAGAAATAGATTAAAATTGCTTCATATAAAGTTACGTTCCTCTGTATCTATATACGTATTGTATAGTAGCTAAACGATTTCATTTCTTTCTCCTCCCCTCCCCCCTTACTTTTTATACTATTTATAAATAATACCTATTTATTTTTTTGTTAATACTATATCTTGATAAATGTACAATCTTTATAAAAAAAACCATCTGTCATTACTAGTATTATGAAGGCGCCACGATAAGTGAGTGGTTAGAAACGTGAGTAGTTGAGGTGTATTGTGGTACTGAGTTCGATTCCTGAGTCTTAGCCTTTGGTTTTTATTTGATCTGGTAAACATGTAGTTAAATATGTCTGCAATCCATTTCCGTCCACATGACGGAAATATTTGTCTTCAATATTATGGTAATCTAAATTTAGTAAAATGACTTCTTTTTTTTTAAGGAAATTGTAACTTCATCGTTTCCTCCAAAAACCCCTTTCATGGAAGTTTCATGGAAATAAAACTTCAAACAAAAGATCTCTCTGTACGCATAGTTAATTATATTATCACGGTTAATGAAACTATACGGAATTCATAATTCTATAATACAAATTAATTTCATATGTTTAATTGAATCATATAATAAACCAAAATAGCACTTTAGAGGTTAAGCATAATCCCACTCCTCTCCCAGAACCCCTCTAAAATGAGTTTTTGAGTTGATAAACGCATTCACATAAATAGCTTTTTATAAGTCTAGTCAGTGTACCAAGTTGAAGCTGTTAGAAAATCGTTGAAGCCAAATTACTAAACAATATATTCAGTAAAATAGTTGCAATCGATCTTACCAAAATTTTATTGTCGGGTCGTTAGAACTAGTTGTCAAATAAAAGTGTTAGGCTGTAGCTGTATAGTTAATATGCAAAGTTTAAAGAAAATTTTGTCTATTTAAAAAAAAAAAAAATCATGTGATATTAAATAATAAAAAAAAATCAATTAAATAGTTAAGCACTTCATGTTGACGAATTTTGACTTAAATCTACTTCGTGACATTTTTTTTGATGGAGGTATACCTAAACGCGGAATATATCATGTTTTAACTGCCAGCGATTTTTCATATTTGAAATGCATTGTCAGTCAAATACATTTGCTGAAAACAATTGAAGACAATTTGTCAGTTTTTATTTATAGTAACAGTTTTTATAACAGTGATCAAGATACGGATAAAAAATCTCAATGAAAATATGAACAAAGTGACCATATCCAATTTATTGAAATCAGAAACTAGAAATTGAATATTATACATCAATACATATTCCCGATGATGGTGTATCCCCTCCAAACTGCCCCTCTAACGAAACTTAAACCAGCATTACTCGAAGGAACGGATGTGCTGATCAAAAGAAGTGTTAAAGCTATGCTCTGCCTACCGGAAAACGCTGTTTCGGCAATATTGTATGCTTCTTGTCGCTATCGCGGCTTAGGCTTGATTAGATGCGAGTAGGAGGCTCCTCTGCAGCACTGATCACTTGCCCAGAAGCTTGCAAAAGTTTGGGATACCCAATTTCAGCGAATATTTGACTATGAGGTTGAAGCTAAGATATTATGTGCATCCTGGTTAGCCATATGTTTCCGACAGTGGAAAAGATTTTCCTTACATCAGAAAGCTTAAACAGCAATTGAGAGAAAAATCTTTGGACAAACTGTAAATGGCAAGGGGTAAGGGTAGGGGTCACTTTAAAGACAGCCCAAAATTAAATCAGTTTGTATATGATAAAAAAAAAAAAAATCTTATCATGTTCAGAATGGAGTAATGCTGTTAAGCTCTGGCTACGTCTCACTTCGTGCTGTTCCTGGGGTTGGCGAACAGGAGGCAGGAACTGTTGGACCCCTCTGCATAGATGCGGCAGAAAGCCTGAAACAACAGCACAATGCTTGGTAATTGTCCTGAAAACATGCTTCCTATAATAGACGCCACCATAGAGTAAAGCACGCCTTGATGGAACTTATGGAAAAAGAAGGTTATATGGCTCTCGAAGAGATATACGCTGTAGATACAGATGGATCTACAAGTTACGCAGATATTATAGCATTTAACAGTGCCACAACAATGTAGCGTATATTTTGAATTCGACCATCCGTTTTGAGAGTAAAGATGAGGAGAAAAGGGCCATCTATGAAAAATTTATCCGATTCTACAAGGAGAAATTCAAGGATCAGTTCTAGGGATCAGGGAATAAATACTAGGTTCATGGCTTGTGGTTTGGTGTCAGAGGTGTGGGATCTGGACCTTTTTCGCATGATTAATAAATGACATAGCTCCTTTAGTGGAGAATATTTTAACTTACTCCTTGGACATTACTTCCCAACATATTTATAGATAAACTTAATGTATATATTTAGACTTAGATGCACTTTATGTCATCAATAGATATTAGTTTATTTATTTAGACATTACATTTTATTTGGACATTAGGGCATCATTATATCTTAACTATTTAATGGCTAGGTATTATCGCTTCATTGCTTCCATTGCTTCTATTTATTGCGTCTACGGATTGATGAATACGCTGTATGTTGGAGCACCTCAATTTAATTGAGCAGCCCCACTTGATTTTGGTTAATTGTTCTCTCTGTTATTAATTGAAACAAGAGAAAGTCGTGTCATTGTTCCACATCAGATTTTATTAATTTTATATTTGATGAATATTTAATAAAAATTGATTTGGTATATATAATCTTTCTTACTAAATAATATTTATATTAAAAACAACAAATAAAAAAAAAAAAAACAGGAAAATCATTGATACTATAATAATCACCTTCAGCATTATAATTAGATAATTTACAATGTTATAAAAAGGTTACAAAAGTTCTCTAGCTACCTCTACCTCTACCTCCGACTTGTTGGCAAGGAAAAATAATAGATAAAATGGAAACAACAACAACAAAAAATGTAAGCGCCAACCGTTTGTTATATAGTGCCGCTTTCTCCAACAGTCTATCATTGTGGTTTTGTTGTTAAATATTAGGTGTTAGCATATTTTCATAATATTTTGGCGTACTCCATCAAACCTTGACTAATTGTTCGTCTTACATAATAAAATATATACGTTGGAAATTGATTAGACCTTGGAAGTAATATTTATTCTTGAAGATATATATATTTTGTATTCTTTATACATTTTTGCATTTTTTTTTTGGGAGGGGGCATATATTTCTTAATATAAATATATAACTAATATAAAGATCTAATTCTATATAAAATTCACACAAAAACTTGTTTTATTTGATAAATTATCATGAAAATTGTATATAATTTATTTTTAGTGTGATAAATCCAAGTTTATGACAATGAAATTGTATAAATAAATATGTATTGGATATTATGGAACAGAATATGGTAAACAAAAAAGTTTATTTAGCGGATGGAGAACTTATCGCCATAGATTTGCATAGACCACTTACATATATATTGAACTTGACCATTCTATTAGCTGAATATTAGAATATTCTAATAAATACTAAAATTACTAAAATTGTCTACTAGAATGGGGGGGGGCGAGTAGTGCGGAAGTTCCTGTTGTTTATTAATGAAATAAAACGTCCAGTCTCAATTTAGTACATTGAATCATTCATTATATAAATTACAAACTGTCCCTCATCTATCTTTTAAAGCGTTTCGTTATTGTGGTGAAATTTAGCATGCTTTTTTTTCTTTTTTCTTTTTTATTAAAATTGTTGCAGCCTTTTTCGAGAAAATCGCAGAAAAAAACGGGAAAATTCCACTCAGTAAAGTAGTACTTCCGGTTGATCAATTTTCACCAAAATCTTATTGTCAGTTCCACTGGTTGAAACGTAAAAGAAAGTTTTATCAAGAAATATCAAGTTTTTTTTAAAGTTTCTGCGTTTTTGCATTTTTGAATTGTTTACACACACATACACACGCAACAATGAATTAGCTGATCAACTGGGCAAGAAAACAAAAGCAGGACGAAGACTACAGAGTTACTACTACAAAGTAACGAAGACTTATTTTAAAAATAAAACAAAAGGCAAGACAGGAAACGATTACATTATTTTAAAAATTAATTATAAACTGACCCAGGTATTGGATAGATCATTGCATTGAAGTAGTCATTACTTAACAAAGATTTCATATAATTAACAACGATGACAACAGTACGGTTCAAATATGGGAATACTTAATCTACAACAACTGTCCACCACTATTTGACAAACAGAGAAAACATTTAATACGTCATATAACTATGACAGGAAACAGCTAGCCGATTGCAAGATCGTTTACTTCTAATATCATAGGAAATTTTACAATCATTGAATACATTCATAAATTCAATTGGATGGGACATATTTTAATATGTTTTATATTCAATAAATTGTTAATAACATGTTGCACAAAACTGTGGTACATGTTATGTGAACGTATATATATAAACTCCTTATAAGGGGTACAGTTCCAGCGATATTTATTTTTTTTATTAACTAACAGCTAATTGCCCAAATTTAAACCTATAATTTTTATTAGAAACATACTATACTTCCGGCAAAGTTTGTTCAACATTAAATTCCGTTTATAAATAATTTTACTGTTCAATTATGAATAATATATATTTATACATTTAGTAAAAATTCTGATTTTTTAAAAAAATGTATGACCTTCATCAAAAGTGAGAATTGCCATAACAACAGAAAACCATGTGAATATTATCACAATTGATCTTTTAATCAAAAATTTTTATATACGTCATTTGAGCGGCTCTGATAATAATTTGAGTGGTCAAAAAAAAAAAAAATTTACAAAAGAGAAATCTCATTTTGTTAATAATAAAACAATAATGATATTTATAAAAAAAAAAAAACATGAAGGAAGTAGGATATTATTGTTATGAAAGAAATGTTACTAGGAAGCCTTCCTTCAGTGACAACAATCAACGTGTCTGTACGTTTGTAGATAGATATACAATGCTTGTTCCACTGCCTTTGTTCTCAAACAAATTATTATAACATATTAAATTGTTTCCCCAGCATTACCATTTAAAGACTTGTTCGTGTTCATAAATATATTCATTCTTTTTTTTTTCCATTTCTGTACGAATAATTTCTACATTATTCGTAGAAAACAGCTGTTTTATTAAACAAACAGTCTTTACCTCAAATAAAACAACTGAAGGTTAACTTACAAAAAAAAAAGACGTAACCGGTCAGAATATGTGCTATGATGGATAACATTTCAGAAAATCTTCTCACATAAAATAAGTCGATAAACTAACCAAATCCATTCTGTAAAATCGCATTTCCGGTTTATAGATTTTCTTCAAATTTAATTTAAATCTATTACCACCTAGTTAAGTTGCACGCAAGGAGGGCAAAAAAAAAATCTGTTGCGATACACTCACACAACTTTCTCTTATTCCAGTTTTCAAAATTGTGATTGACAAATTTTTTACTTAGTATAACTAAATTTAATGAATTTCGTCGGTGTTATTATGGGGAAAGTAGCAAAAACTGCTCAGTAAAAACACACTTCCGGTTAACTAATTTTCTTGAAACTCGAAATTTAGGCAATCTATTTATTTTTAATTAATTTTGTTTAGATGGTAGAGTTGTATAATCAACTATGATAGCACTTTAAAGAAAACAACCCCACCCCTCCACTAAAAGTGCCATTAATGACCTAATCAGGATAAATGTTTCAAATAAAAAATTGTAGCTCTTAATATGTGCAGGTCACATTCCTAGTTTAAACAAAATCGTTGAAGCTGTTTTCGAGAAAATTGCAAAAATGTGAAAAAAAAAACCACTCAGTAAAGTGGTACTTCCGGTTGAGGAATTTTTGACGGATAACTTACTGTCAGATCCCATGGTGATACCCAAACGGAATATCAAATTTGAATTTTCGGCGATTTTCAATTATTTTCGACTACGCGCGAACTTTCGACTACGGTTTCAATTATTTTTTTAAACATGGAATACTATAACTGCACAGATATAAACTTATTTGAAACAATCTTTTAGGAAAAATTGATTGTGAAGAATCTGTGACGTTAGATTCATAGGATTCGAAGAGCGGAGAAACACAAAAATGAATCAATCTAGTTACTCGCTACCTAGGCCAGACTAGGGTGGGAGATTATATATATAGCCGAGCTAGCTCTACAAGGACAGTTTTACAACAGTTTATGACTAGTTAACAACCAGTCAACAACCTATACTACCTTCTCATCACTCAGCCAGTCTGACCTTATCACCCTACCTAACTTCTATATACTTGTAAAGTCCTTGCAGTTTGTGCGTTTCTCTCATTATATAGTGTTCAGCGTATATTCTAGTTTATTTCTCAAATATACATTCTCACTAAATTCTCTCTCCTTCTTACATACATTGTATTAGATTTTCAGTGTACACATTGGATTATACAGGCGCTGTCTTCAGCACCTTATATCGTAATTGTTTTCAGATATTCTTTCTGTTATTACTGTTAGAAAAAAAAAACTTATCTATTATTTGAGTCTATTGATAATAGACTTTTTATCTGTTATTACTTTTATCAATGTGTACCTACTAATAGAAAGATTTCAATCAGTTGCTTATCATAACTCTTGTTTCGTCGTATCTTTTTTTGAATGATTAAGTACCGTTTAAAAAAAAAAATAATTGAAAATTGAAACTAACAGCAAATTGTTAAAATATTGATAATGTCACTTCTAATATGATAATATTTTGATAGATTACCCCCATAAATATTACATATCAATTTTTAGACTGAATATTGTTTATTGTTTATAATGAACAAAATTATGAAATTGGCATTGATAACTCTTAAAATAAAACGTAATTTTGTATTCGTGGTTTTTACTTTAATCTGTTTTTTTCTTCTATTTTTTTTTTAATTTAAGGCGCGTCAACATCTATGGTCATTGGCACCCGGAGCCTTCTTAGTGCATTGCCGCCTCCGGACACTGTTCTCTCGTTACAGACAACACTGACCTTCATCGGACAGTGAGCTGTAGAGACTTCTAGGAAGAAAACATCTGAAGGTAGCAAAGCTGGACTCGAACCCGGCTCCTCCGCGAGGAAGTCCAGTACGCGAACCACTTAGCTCTTCTCTACTTTATTCTCTTCCCTGCTTTAATCTGTGTAAACTGCAGAAGTAAAAAGTCGTCTGAGTGTTTCACATTAGATTTTTTACTTTCTCTTACTCCTAGTAAGAGGAAGTATTGTAATCGCGCCAAATTTTCGATATCGAGTTTTCAACGGAAATATCCGTTTTGAGCACCCCTGAGTCCAAAAAAAGTGGTTTTTAGAAAATGGTGTGTATGTGTGTGAACAGCATAGCTCAAAAATCGCATTGCAAAAACGAAAAATCGTTGAAAGTTCAAACTTGATATTCCGATTTTCACAATGGGATCTGACTGTACTGTACGTTATCTGTCAAAATTCCTCAACCGGAAGTACCACTTTACTAAGTTTGTTTTTTTTACGTTTTTGCGATTTTCTACAACTTTTATTTGTATCATTTCTTCGGGAAAATTCATTTAACGACACTTGTGGGGGAGGAGTGGAGTTAGGTTTTCCCCTAAAGTGCTATTTCCGTATACCATACAATTCTGTCATCTAAATAATATTAATTAGAATTAAATATGTGATTGAAATTCTGAGTTTGAAAACAATCTAATGACAGGAAGTGCGTTTTTACTGACATGTATTTTTCAGTTTTCTGGTATTTTCTCGAAAACGGTTCTAACGATTTTCTTTAAAGAAGGAATGTGTACTGTACATATAAAGAGCTACAATTTTTTTTTGAAACATTGCTCTTGATAATGTCATTTAAGGTGGCTTTTGCAGGAGGGGTAGGGTTTTTTTTTCTCTAAAATTCTATCATAGTTGATTATACAACTCTACCATCCAAACAAAATTAATTAGAAATAAATAGATAGCTCAAGTTCCGAGTTTTAAGAAAATTAATAAACCGGAAGTGCGCTTTATACTGAATAGTTTTCGACGAACTTTAACTATAAAATTTGTCAATTTCAATTTTGAAAACTGGAGTAAGAAAAAGTCGTTTGAGTGTTTCACACCAGATTTTTTTTTTGTTTGTTTCATTTCCAACTTATTTTAGTGTTACTTTAATAAACATTAAACATACTAGAATGATAGAGTGCCATATAAATTTTTTTTTATTTAATAGAAGGAGAGGCAATTCTCACGGTAATTAAAATTATTTAGTGTTTTTTCGTTGTTAGACTGTTCATCATCAACATCACGACACATATATATGAATGAATTTATATAGTTTTTACATACGTAATTTTTTATGTTTGTTTTCATTTTTATTTTGAAAATTGTCTGGTGTGTAGCATCCCTCTCCACTAGAAGTTTTTTTTCTTACTACAGTTATTACAGTACGAACTGGGAATTTTTTTTAAAGCTAGTTGATTTTTAATAACCTGGTGGGTTTTAGCCTTCCTACCAGCATAGAGCGCTTCAATAAAAACTATAATCAAGTGTTCCAAGTTTTAACAGTGATCCATATTTAATGCAAAAAAAAAAATCTGGAGTGAAACGCTCACACAACTTTCTCTTTCTCCTGTTCTCAAAATTATAATTGACAAATGTTAGTTTATGTACCAAATATAACGAAATTCGTCATAAACTGAAAAATACTGTTCAGTATAAGCGCACCTCCGGCTTGCTAATTTTCTTAAAACTTAGAATTTTGGCCATCTATTTATTTCTAATTAATTTTATTTGGATGGTATAATTGTATAATCAACTATGATACCACTTTAGAGGAAGCTGTAACCCCATCCCTCCCCGAAAGTGCCCTTAAATGAATTTTCCCAGAGAAATGTTTCAAATAAAAGATGTAGATCATCGCATGTTTAGTTTATATAAGCAGTTTCAAGAAAATCGTCGGAGTCATTTTTGAGAAAATCGTGAAAAAGTGAAAAACTCATTTAGTAAAGTGTTCAAACAAACGCACTTCCGGTTGTCCGATTTTTTTCAAACTCGGAATTTCAACAACATATTTAATTCTAATTAACATTATTTAGATGACAGAATTTCTAATAAACTGAAATAACACTTTGGAGGAAACCGTAACCCCTCCCCCTCCCCCAAAAGTGCCCTTTAATGAATTTTTCCGGAGAAATGTTACAAATAAAAGTTGTAGCTCTTTGTATGTGTAGTTGATATACCAAGTTTAAAGGAAATCGTCGGAGCCTTTTTTGAGAAAATCGCAAAAAAGTATAAAAAAAAACTTGTAAAGTGGTACTTCCGGTTGAGGAATTTGGTACACACCGTCAGATCCCATGGTGATACCTAACCGTAATATCCAAGTTTCAACTTTCTACGGTTTTTCGTTTTTGTGCTATGCTGTTCACATACACACACAGACCATTTGCTAAAACCCAGTTTTTTGGACGCAGCAGACCCGAAAACGGATATTTCCGGTGAAAACTCTATATCGAAAATTTGACACGATTACAATACTGCCTCTTACTAAGAGTAAAAATATTTTTAGTCAGTTTTATCAAAATCTTGAAAAAACTGGTCAAGGAAAGCAGCACCATTTTTCGTTTGGTTAATCGATTTTCTGTAAATTCGAAATTTCAGCAATGCATTCTTTATTCGTTGTAGAATGTATATTCATTTTGTTCCTGACCAGTTTCGGATTTTCATCCATCGTCAGAGCAGATTCACCAAATTCGTATAGAAAGTTCACTTCAACGTAATGTTTCTGTGACACTTTATTTATATTGGAAACCAATAAGTGTGAATGTAACAGAAACATTACGCTGATGTGAACTCTCTACACGAACTTGTTGAATTTGCTCTGATGATGGATGAAAATCCGAAGCCGGTTAGGAACAAAATGAAGGTGCATGGTTCAATGGATAAAATACCAGATGTTATCCAGCATGCTGATCCATCCACATACTGAACATTCAATATAAACTTTAATATTATTACTTAGATAGTAGTAGAATAACATATATTGCATTGAAATTGTCATATTGGAAAAAAGCTAAGACGTTTTGCAATTCTCCCAGAACTACCATAAAATCAAGGTTTCCCAACAAAATATTTCATATGAAAATAATAGGGATAGATGTATGTGAATGCGTATTTTAAACAAAATCTTTGGAGATCCTTATTCGGAAAAATAAAACATTAAATGAAGTCGTTATTTTTTTTTCTTAGTTAACGGATTAAAATTCCGAGTTTGAGTGAATTTTATTTTATTATTTTGTTTTCACAGATTCGTACAATGCTTCCTTTTTTATGACGAGGAAGTGGAAGAAAATATTTTAATACAAAAGTTCAATAAGAAAGTATATTCTTGAACAACTATTGTCTGAGAATGTTGTAGTAAATCGAATCTGTCGGCAGATTGCACCACCTCTGCGCAAACCTATCAAATCCTTTAGCACTAGCTATCATAGCAAGAAACCTTGAGATTTTTTTTTTGCTCGCAATTCTGCGGTACAATTTTAGTGAGAATCAGTTCAGCTTAGACAGATTAATTGGGCCTAATTAACGCTACACTTTTCTTGAAAACCTTAAAAAACTCCAGGTTGGAACTTAATCGTTGGACCATTTATAGTTGCCAAAAGTCACCTACTTCTATCTACCAGTGACAGTATAAATGTTTTTTTTTTTATACAGATTTCTATGGCTTTTAATTTCTGTATTATTGCTTACAGATATCTATACAAAGAATTGATTAAACCTAAAGTTCACGGCCATATAAAATGAATTCACCTTCAACCTCTCATTGTAGGAATATTCTCTCACACAAACTGACAATGCTATCAATTGTTTACTTTATAACAAACATTCTGCTAAATAACTTTCGTTCACTTTTTTCTTTTTTTTTTCTTCTTTCTTTCTTTAAATATATACTACATATATTATACATTATGTATCATAATTGAAGGTCATGTTTGTACAATGTTTTCATGTTTGTGTTTTATATATAAATATATATAAAACTGAAATGATGTGAATATGGAATGAACAGAAATATAGGGAAGTGTATGTATGTATGTATACACAAGTATTCAATATTCAATACATATCCAAATCTGTCTGTGATTTGTTTTCTTTTTGTCACACATAGTACTTTGGAGGAATAGTAAATAAGTCAAAATTCTTTTCTGATTTGTATTTTGGAGATTAACTGTTCAAAAACTTTAAACAAAACAAAAAAAGGAGTCTATTTTGTATAGAATATCTGTAAAAATATTATGATTCTTATATTTTTTTGTTGTATTGATTTGGATTGATTATACACATAGTCTGCTGGAAATATTTATTTTACGAAACCAATTATTTTTGTTTGAACTTTTTTTTTCCAAAAATATAGTTCTGCGTATTGCAGTTATAAGGTTTTTCAATATTATTATTAGCGCTTTATTCTGGACTACTGTATTAACAGCACACAGTAAGGGAAAGTCATGTGAATGATTCACGCGTTTATTTTTTATTTTATTTTCCTTATTTTTTCATTTTAAGCTTCATAAAAACTGTTCTGCAAATAAACTAACCAATAATACACATGTCTTATTGTTTGAATCAGTGGCGTGAATAAACTATAAACTGAAATCTTACCAAATCACATATTATATTCTTTATAAAAACTAATAATATTAATTTTTAATAAACAAATTAAGATTTACCATTTTATCTTCGTGAGTAAATAAATAAATAATTGTATAGTTTAGAGAGGTTAGTTCTAGTACAATTCCATTCCAAACGCATTATACCTATATATATATATGTGTATACTTTTCGTCTTATTTCTATTGTATCCCGCCTTTTTTCACACGGTTAAAATATATAACCTTCTTCTCTTTTATTACCTGTTATTATGTTGTTTAATTATGTAAATTATTCACTAAAATTATATTTCAACTGTTATAAATTGCTATTAATTATATTTTATATGTAAAAAAATAAAATAAGTGCAGTTACGGTAGCAAGTCTCTTTGGGAAAGATGAACTAGTGATTTTTTTTATTCTAACTTAAAATCAATTTTCTTCATCATAAATTTCCTCGAACAAATCAAAACATGTTACAGAAAAAAAAATATATCTTAAGCGACTTTATGTTGCAATTTTGTTTTAATTACATGACCTGCATTTTGATGGAATATTATGAGTAGAATAATTTTTCGTTTCAAAGGATGATATTAGCACATTATAACCTGCAGTTGTATTGGGCAGTGTATACGTACAGCCTACTGTTATAATGGCTGGTTGTCAAATCAGTATAATAATGAGAGCTTCAGATTGTGGATGTTATTGATTACAATTCTGTGAACGGGTAAGGGCACCAGTAATTGTCTTCTGGGATTAGTTGTCCCTAGGAGGTATCTTGTCATAGTGATCATTCCAACGGAGATAATAGTACATGCAGGTACATGATTATAATGAGTTCCATGATAAAACTAGTTAACAAATTGGTTATATGAATTTATAATAATATTAAATTGAAAAATTCTGCTTGCAAAACAATTAAATGTTCTGTAATTAAATAATTAAAATCTTTTTTTTTGCATTTCTCACGAGTTTTATTTGATAAAAAGAAATATCAAAACTGTGCTCCCTACTACGATTTTTATTTTTACTTTATGTTATGCCTGGTAAAATGGAAATATTTGCGAAAGTGTCAAATTTTCGAAATTGAGTTTTCAACTCGAAAATATTAGTGTGTGAAATGAAACAAAATATCTATAAAAAAAAAATGAAAATTTTGAAGAAGCTCAAATTTGGTATTTCGTTTACGTACTAATCACAACAATTGACATGATGAACGTTTTTGGTCAACATCTATCAACCGGAAGTTTGAATTTACTAAATGTTTATTTTTCGAAAACTTCGTATACACTATTTATAAATACAAAAATACACTTCTTGAATTTGAAACAATTTTCTGGGAAGTTGATTATTTTTTTTTTTTTTGTGGGGAACAGTGTCGCTAAGTTTCCCTCTAAAGTTACCCGGCAATTCAGTATAATGTCTGGTTGCAGTTACCGGGTTGAGACTACGTCAGTGGTTTGCGAAAAACCGATGTTTCGCCCATGTTACAATGAGCCTCTTCACCTTGTTTGCTTATTGGCTTTCAAGTTTCAAACGGCACTGAAGAGGCGCTCATTGCAACATGGGCGAAACGTCGTTTTTTAGCAAACCCGGAAAGTCAAGTGTTTTTCATGAAAATGGCCGCGGTAACCTAAAAGATCATTAACACTACTTTTGTTGGCAATTTTTTATCGAAAAAAATTATTTAGTTAGCAACAGCGGAATTTATATATTATTCCATTGACAGCAGTAAAAGAATGTCTTGTGGATGATTCATACCAGATTGTTTTATCTATGCTATGCACATATTGCGCGTTATAGATGTAGGTATAAATGTAAGTATTTCCCTAATTCAAAGATTACTTCAAATTATGTGTATTTTCCTTGAAAACTCATTAAAAAAAAAATGCCACGATCGTAATACTTCTAATTAAAAAGAAATGAAAATAATTTTAAATTATACTTTTATATTCTTTTACTATCCAGAATCAGAATGCTAAATGATTCGGTTTTAACTAACATATTAATAATAAAATCAAATAGAAATTTTGATTCAAATATTTACAAAAATTTATAATAAAATATACATAAAATAATATATATATAAAAAAAAACATTAGCTTTCCTCTTTTTAAACATTTCTTCTCATACTGGAGAACGTTTACACAGAGATACAACTTTGATCTTCGTTCCGCTGAATTGATCACACCTAGAAACAGGCTTTTTATAATAATATTAACATTAAAAATACTGGATAACGCTTCTTTCCCTGTTTGTTGTTATTACGTATAAAATGTTCATCACATGAACTCGTTCAATATTTATCACCAGATAATATTACAAGCTTCTTTTGTATGTGTTGCTCTCGCAGTGAAAACATAAGAGAAACTAATTCTAGTGTGAAAAATCTCACATAACTTTCTCTTATTGCAATTCACACAGTTACATAATTTCCCTGACACAACTTTCCCCCGACACAATAAGTTTCGGTTGGTGTGGGTGCCAGGACACAAGAGGCAATGAAAGAGCCAAACCAACAGGCCAGGAATTGGGCGAATACTCCGTTTTGTTCTAGGGATAATCAGAGGGATAGTATGTGCATATCTCAGAGATTGGCCCCCGAAGAGAACACGGGACTGAACATGTCCAGGCGCTAAACAATAACAGCAATAGGATTATGACCTAATCAGTGGAAACATAGAACCAGATTAATCTGGCGACAGGCCTATGTGTATGGTTCAAAGAAACAACTAAGCAAGATAATTAACTCGGAACCTTTGTGTAGATTATGTCAGGAGGGGGAGGAAACGGCCTCATACCTGCTTTTGATTGTGTTCCAACCGCTAGATAGCGCTTTGAAATCTTTGGCACACAATAAGTTTCCACTGACTACAGTGCATGGAATTTTGACCCGTTGCACTTTCCAGCGAATCTAATGTCTAATGACAGTTAATAACTGACGTATTTTCTTTAAACTTACTGAAAGTTTAGTTATGAGTTTCCAGCACGCAGAACACTTGCAAAATCAATTATTGGATAAAAGTTTCCAACAATAGTGATAGGTCTCTTAATGTATAGTTAATAGAATAGTATAGAATAAAATTTTACATTGTGGTTATTTTAATATTCATAAATTTAGATAGTTTTACTAATAAAATGTTGTTTTATTGAAAAGTGGGAACAACTTTGTCTCATTTACTGGTCTTTAGATACTGACTGGACTTTAGATACTGGAACAACTTAAGCCACTGATTGATTTTATTGGAATAATTGTTACCAGCCGTTTTAAAAACAAATATATTTTTTATTCTGTTATAAAATACATAATCTTATTACACCATTTTCCACGTAGAATACCTTTTTAGGGAGACATCTATTTAGTAAAAAGCGAACGAACGTTTTCTCATAGCATGACAGTGGGCCGGAGGTTCTGGAGGTAGTTGGGGCGGTTGAATAACGTATTCTACGCATGTTGCCACTGTCATATGACAGATACCGTTTGTTTTTTTTGTTTTTTTAATTTAAGGCATGTCAACATCTGTGGTCATTGGCGCCCGGAGCCTTCTCAGTTGTACTGCCGGGCTCCGAACAGTGATCTATCGTTACAGACAACAATGTCCATCAGCGGACAGTGAGCTGTAGAGGCTCCTAGGAAGAAAAAATTCTAAGGGTAGCACCGCTGGACTCAGGGTCCTCCGCGTGGGAGTCCAGTTCGCTAACCACTTAGCCTTCAAATACGGTTTGAATAAATTCTTTTTAATGACATTGTAACGGCAAGAGAGAGAACACAAGCCCGACCGAGAGAAAACAGACTCTCTCTGGTACTCTCTGACTTAAGCAGGCTAGAGTGGGGAGAACCTGTATATAAGCCATGAGAGATCTATACATCGATCTATCAGATTCAACCTTATACATCGCATCGTGTCATACAATACAAGTCCAGTGCAGTTTGTGTAAGCATATAGCTATATTATAACAGTGTCTTCATATCTCGTCTAATTAATCAATCCCAATTTCTCTCCTCATCAACTCCATTATAACATTTTGAAACATTAACAATTTCAGAAAATAAACAAAAGTGCCTTCAAGAAATTTTACTAAGTAACATTATCACTTAGCAATTAGTTATTAACAAAAATTGGTCCTTACTTATGGGACAGTACTAATTTCTTGTCCTGCGGTGATGTTTGTATCCTTTGGAAGCCTTGTTTCTATTTAAGAAATGTTGAATTTTTTGTTATTGCTTATATCACCCTTAATTATACCTCTAAAAATCTCTGCTCCTCCTACTTTCTTAATTTGTGGAATAACGGTACTTTTGAGGAATTAATTATACATAATTTGCTGGATATAATTTGACCATCAGATAAATTAATTTAATATAATTTAATTTATTTAATATAAATTTATTATTGTTTTTTTATTTTTACATAAATTATACAGTAAATATACAGTATAAACAGTGTTGATAAATTACTAAACTGAATGATTTTTTTTAAATTTCAGAAAAAAAAATTAACTATACTAACAATAAGAAAATTTAACGAAGTTTATGAATATGTATTGTGTATAAATTATTATGGTTATTATTACTTTTGCTGTAAAGTAGAAGGTTATAATAAAAAAATTAAAAAAAATAAAATAACCAAAAAATGGATGCAATAAGGATAAAAGAAGCATCACTTTACGGCGGAGCGCTTCTTTATATGTATACATTCTTGAGCTGAACAAAAGACCTTCATACAGCGCCGCGCACTGTATGTTCCACATCAATGATTTACACTGACTGTTTCACACATCTGTCCGCGTGTTTGTGTGGTGTGTGTGTGTGTGTGTGTGAGAGAGAGAGAGAGAGAGAGAGAGAGAGAATGTATGTGAATAATTTTCCCTACTTACTACTTTTTGTTGTCTTCTTTCTGGGTAGATGTTGAAAATTCCTTTTCAACATCTTTTATCAGATTAAAAAAAAAAAAAAAATAGAAGAAATTAAATGTCTACATAACAAGAGTAGAAGAAGAAATAAAAGCAAGACTTTAGGAAAATATAGACAAATAAAACCATTTCTTGAGGCAAAACAAAAATTTGTCGTGAACCCATATTTATGATTTTTCTTTTTCATGCAATTCTTTGGTTTTTAAATTACAAATTTTCCTGAAACTTCGGATTTCTTACAAAAATATTTAGTTGCCCTTCAAAATAATACAATTTGGAAAACTTAACGCAATAAAGAATTGATAAATTAAAGGATCACGTGATAGCACAGAATCTTCTTACAATTCTTTTGTTTTCTATCTATAAAAGTTTCCCAATATAAGTAGTTAGTATTCCTAGTTTAAAGAAAACCTGTTGATATTGTTATCTGGAAATCGTGGAAAATTATAAAAAAACGTCCAGGAAATTCACACTTCTTATTAACCTATTTTTCTACAAACTCAGAAATTTAGTTAATATATTTATTTATCATTAACATTGAATCGTAATATGTGAAATAGCAGTTTAAAGGGAAAGCCTTAACGTCGTCACCAATTTCCAGGAAATTATTTATCCAGAAAAATATCTTGATTAGTGACATTCCAAATTTAATGAATGTTGCAATCGAGAAAAAAAAAAAACATAAAAAACTGGATTTGTTAATCGTAATTTAAACTTCCGTTCTTTTGATTTTCTGCAAACTCTGTATATTAATAGTATATTTAATATGCTTCTTATTATTATATCGTACAATACATTGAAATAGCACTTTAGAGGCCAATTCTTTTCAGACAGCCAGGCGGCACTGAAGGCTTTTGGGGCATTCAGAATTACTTCTTCCCTAGTCAGGGAGTGAAGAGAACTCCCTGGAGGCGCTTTCCTGGCACAATAAAGTGCGGCCTGGTAAGGGTGCCGGGACACAAGGGGATAAAAGGTAATAAGTTGCCGACCAACTGGCCAGGAATGGAGCGAACACCCCTTTCCGTGAGCCGAAATCTGTTCTGGGGTTAGCCAAAAGTAGGGCGGAGGCGTCCCTGAGAGAATGGATTCAGAGAGACGCCTGTAAATTAATTTGTTTTTTAAAAAACAGTAAAGATACACTTCCGGTTATCGGATTTTGACCGATTTATTATCGGACGCGATGATTATAATTGGTACTAAAGAGAAAATAAAGTTTGAGCTTCTTGCCATTTTTCGGAATTTCAGAAAATACATAATACCAACCGCTAAAATCATTATAATCGAACTCAGGGGACCTCAAAACATGTATTCCGGTGAAAACTTAAAATTTACACAATTCCAACACTTTCTCTTACAGCCAGCAATAAGAGAATGTAAAAAAAGTACAAAAGTATATACTTTTAAGTTGGTCTAAAACAATTCGACAATAAATTCAATTATCATTCACCTTTTAATGCCAACTAGTAACAGTAATAAAACTAGTCAACCAGATAATAAGGCCATTAAAATGTTACTTTATTTCGAACTGTGTTACAAACCTTACATATTACTCAATTTACAGAGGGGCAACAATTAATTCTAATCACGTACAAAAACCGAATATTAACTAACTGAATAGAATTCGAACTTAATTCGTTAAACTTATTTTATATATACCCATATAAAATTATTACTAAAGAATTCTTAATAGTGGAAAGTTTTAAGAATTCTAAACTCTTGCTTCGAGATATTCGTAATTGATGATGATTTAATAAAAATGATATGCGCAGTTAAAAAATTCAACGGATTTCATCTTATAATATTTAGGAAACTCATAGTCATGGAGTCGTTCTCAGGGAAGCCGTGAGTCATGGAGTCGTTTTCAGGGGAGCCATGGCGTCAAAATGTTTGAGAATCATTGGTCCCCACAATAGCGGATGTTGAATGTATGTCTGTGGGTGTTATATGAGAACAAAACTCGCAGGAAGTACAAAATTTGGTATTCACTTTTAGTATTGCCGCATCTGATTTTCATCAGAGATATTTTCCGTGATAGCCTGCTTCATTATGTGATAACCTGCATCGACCAGTTTCAGGCGTTCGCCCATTATCAGAATGTCTTGATAAACAGTATGATAACACAGACTTGCAGAGAGTAAAATCAGTTTATATACTCACTATAATATATATACAGAGGTATATATATCACGCCTGAAACCGGTCGATGATCACAAAATGAATCAGGCTATCATGGAAATATTTCTGATGCTTTCCAGCTATACGGACATATTACAACACACCAACGGTTTTCTTTGAATTTCTTTTATTACATACTCGTACACAAATATCTATCACTTTTATTTCAAATATTTTCCTGGGAAAATTGTTTTTTTTGGTGTTTCTGAGGGAACCGAATAGCTCGTAGATAATCGTAACTTTCCTCTAAAGTACCACTTCAGTACAATGTACAATTCTTACCAACTATATAACACTAATATACTTTTGAACTATTTGTAGAATCTCAAATTTGAAGAAAATCGATTAACCGGAAATGCGCCTTTACAGAATAATTTTTTTGGAATTTTTTCGAAAACGAAAATTAAAACTTTTTTCTTCAAAATTGGATTCAACACTGCACAGATATAAACGTAATATTTTTTATTTTAAACATTTATCAAAATATTTTAGTGGGTTCGGTCTGTATTTGTGGCGTTAAGTTTCAAATGTTATTTGAGATTCTTCAATGTTGTTCGCGCTGTCTTCTGGTCCGCAGTGGAACTACATTGAAGTAACCTGATCCAAGAGGCCTACCAGCTTTAACGTACCTTTCTATATTTATGTGATAGCTCTGAACAAAAATTTCCTATTTTATAATTGGATTAACTGCAATAAGAGAATGTGGTGTGAATGTTCCATACTAGATATTTATTTTCGGGAATACCTCTAAAAAGCCATGCTTGAAAATAAAAGATTAAAGTGTTTTTAACATATAAACAGTGGTGTAATATTGGTGACTAGTGATTATAAAAAAAAGTAATAACATTTTAATAGACTATTAACCAGTGTTAAATAACTTGTTACAGCTAAAGTTAAAAAAAAAAACATCTAGGATTACTTTTATGACAGTCCAATATTCATCCTAAATCAGGTACACTGACCCTGAGTGGAGAACCCACTTAGTCTGCTGTTAGTGTGGGCGAATGAGAAAGAGTCGCTGAACTTTCCTTTCAGTAAAATACTCCACCGTCACATGCACCTCTCCTCTGATTATAGTGGATGATTAACTGCTCTTGACTCTTTATTCTTTTTTTTTTTTTTTTATCCAGTTGAGCTGTAAACTCTTGTCATGTACACCGTCGCTGATTGGTGTGGTTTTGCATGAAAAGGGGCTTGATTTAAAATTATAAACGGCTGTCATCAAGTACTCTTTTGATTTAATTGATTGGCAATTTTTACTTTCTCTTACTCCTAGTAAGAGGAAGTATTGTAATCATGTCAAATTTTCGATTTCGAATTAGTATCCGTTTTGAGGTCCCCTGACTCCAAAAAAGTGGATTTTAGAAAAATGATGTGTATGTATGTATGTGAACAGCATAACTCAAAAACGAAAAACCGTAGAAAGTTCAAACTTAATATTCCATACAGGTATCACCATGGGATCTGACTGTAGTTATCTGTCAAAATTCCTCAACCAGAAGTACCACTTTACTAGTTTTTTTTTTTTACTTTTTTGCGATTTTCTCAAAAATGGCTCCAACGATTTTTTTCAAACTTGGTACATCAACTACACATAAAATGCGCTACAACTTTTATTTGAAACATTTCAACGGGAAAATTCATTTAAGGGTACTTTTGGGGGAGGGGGTGGGGTTACGGTTTCCTCTAAAGTGCTATTTCAGTTTATTATACAATTCTGTCATTTAAATAATGTTAATTAGAATTAAATATGTTGTTGAAATTGCGCGTTTGAAAAAAAAACAGATGAACGGAAGTACATTTACTTTACCACTTTATTCAATGATTTATTTCACTTTTTCGCGTTTTTCTCAAAAATGGCTCCATTCGATTTTCTTGAAACTTTATATATAAACTAGATACACAAAGATGTACAACTTTTATTTAAAACATTTCTCTGGGAAAATTCATTTAAGGGCACTTTTAGGGGAGGGGTGGGGTTATGTTATCTCTAAAGTGCTATCATAGTTGATTATACAATTCTATCATCCAAAAAAATTAATTAGAAATAAATAGATGTCCCCAAAATTCCGAGTTTCAAGAAAATTAGTAAACCGAAAGTGCGCTTTTACTGAACAGTTTTATCAATTTTCGACGAATTTCATTAAATTTGGTACATTAACTATAAAATTTGTCAATTATAATTTTGAGAACTGGAGTAGGAGAAAGTTGTGGTGTGTTTCACACCAGATTTTTTAAATTGTGGCGAGGTATGGTCACTTCCGCATGCTGATACCCTGGATGAGGCCAAATAAAGTTCCTTAAGTCACTTCTGCAATTACCTAAATCACTCCTGATGCATTGTTGAGATTTGAAACTGGCAGAGTTCCCAGAGTTTCAAATTTTTAGGAAAGTAATTAGCAAAAGGATAATATTGCTTAAAATAGATGATAACCATATCGCCCAAATGGTGGGTGGGGGCTAGACCATTGCATTTCATTGTCAATAAGTTCCCTTCAGTTGATGTAATTTCCTAAGAGGTTGTTTGGAAAATAGGAGCTATAGATTTGTGGGAAATCAGTAATTATGTGGAAGTGAATAAGAATAAAAATTATTAATACATGCGCATACAAATCCCATCTAATCAGTACGGATATTAAACACTAACAGTTATATCAGGTCCGTTAGTAGTTTTAGCAGTCAACATTCTTAACTTAAATTAAATATCCCTTTTGAATTTCTAAAAAATCATATGTCAAATACGACTAATGAACAAGGAATTCCCAAGAATAATAATAAATAATATAAAATATGAATATAAACCGGAAAGTAACAACTGCGTTTTGTATATGGATAACGCTATGTATAAACTATTGTACATCTCTTGTTAGAATGTAAATTCTTTATGATATACAGATTAAAATATTTGCGTCAGTTCAATTTAACAAGTGTACATACAGATTTTGATAAATTAAGACACTTTATAAACAGTACTAGTTTGTGGAAAATTAAATCTATGAGTATACGTATATTGAAAATATGTTTAATTTAAAAAAATAAAATTGAACCGTGGTTTGTCAAACACTAATTTAGTTAATAAATTAAATAATAATAATTAACAAATAAAAGTGATGTATAAATAAATAAAATAAAACGGCCAAAATTTTGTAATTTTATTTTGTTTATTATGAAAAGACTTGTAATTTATATTTGTATTTTTGCATAAAAGCACAATATAACTAGTATGTAACTTTATCCCTGTCTACTCTATTTATTCATCTGTTCTTATTGATGTATTTATTTATAAAACAGCTGAACTCTTGCTATAACAATTGTAATTTTTGAAACAAATAAAATTTTTGGTTTTGAATATACAAAATAAACCTCAATTAATATACATACACAGGTTGGTACTCTAACAATAGCTAATATAGATCAGATAGTTACCTCAAGTTCTTTTGCAAAAATTCAACATTTTCTTTATGAAGTTAAAGGGGCCGCAGGGCGTTATTTTCTATGGAATAATACAGTCAAAAATGATATAAAATTCATTTTTATTTGAAATCGTTAAACTGGTTTCAACAAACTCATTATTTTGCTTGATATTTTGAAAAACCAGATGAGTAAGCAATTCAGTAAAAACACACATACCTATACTTTGCCAAGATTTTCTTCCAAATCGTTTGGATTTGATTAAGGCGAGTTTGATGACCTTTTTATACATTTCTTTATGGTAAAAGACGATGATATAAAAATCCAAATTCACATTAATCAGCATTTTATCAATTATTTAACGTTTTGACAAGACAAAAAGCAAAGTCTTAAAAATGAGAAATTTTTGGATTCTTATTTATTATTCCGTTTTTCTATCATTATTTGCTGACTTCATCAGTTAATAAAAGCAAAATGTTGGTACATATAAAATACGAGAATGATGCTAGGCTAGTTCGCCACAATATTTTATTAATAAAATAAAAGATAACGATTGATTTTAAAAGTAATTTTTTAATGCTCTTATTGAAATTCGAATAAATTTAACTTTTCACTTTATTATTCTACACTTTACATACATAGTTTATTGTAAACTTTAATCTGCTTATTGTTTAATTTATTTACTTTAGATTAAACATTACATATGTATTTTAATGCTTATATGTTAAAGAAATTGTATGTTTTATATACTACAATGTTAGAGAAAAAGTTATAATAAATAAATTGTTTTTGAGATTAAATCTCATGCAGAGGAGTTGTGTACATTATACCCTATAAATAAAAACATTTCTTATTATTGTAAAAAACCGAAAACATAAAAAGAATAAAAAATATCTATATAAACTTGCATACTTAAAAATAATAAAAATCCCAACTTCCTAAACGGATTCATAAATAATAAAAAAAAAATTCTATATCTTAACGCTGATGTGGCATAATAAAAGATATTTTTCATCTTGGTGATTTCTTAAATTTCTAGAAGAATATTTACAATTTCTTGGTCACTATCATTGCTGTTAATATAAATATAAGGCAAGATACTTGTTTCCACAAGAGTTGTACATCGGACATGATATAACAAAATGAGTTAAATCGTCTGGGGAATGAATATTACATATTTGATAGCAATCTTCACCATTAAATTTATACACTTCGCCTTTATGACTGATTCTAAAATAACTTCGTAGACATAGACGTAACCGACTTACAATACTGTCCCTAGAAATGTTTATTATTAATTTTAAATATTCCTCTGCTTCCGTACAGAGGCTACTAAATAAATACCTCTACAATTTGGGTTAAAGCGAAAATTAAAAACACAGCTAATAACTAAGGGGATATTATGGTTACGAATCTTTTCCACTACCAATTCCCTGCCAAATAATCTTTCAGTTCTATTCAAAACAATACCTTCAGCACCAATAGCAAAGAGTTTATGTTTTAATTATAGATACAAATTGTATTTTCACATAATTGTTTTTTTATTCACAGTCAGTGACAGCGAAGTGGCGAATCTCTGGTGCCAAAAAATGTCATTTGACTTTAATGTGATCACTGTCATACATTGAAGAGATAAATAGTTCATAAGCTCTTTGAACAGAATCAAGGTCCTTTCAGTTCTTTACCAGTTTCAACCCGATCATTTAAACGTGGCGCCGCTTGTCACGAAAAGAAAATGAAATTGTACCTTTACATTTATGGTGGTTATCTTTAGTCTCTCTAGAAACACAGAGCTCAAAGTCATTTTCTCTATAGCTTACCTTGTCTGCAATTTATTTTTAATTAATTCTAATTCAATGAATTATACAAGAAACCCTATCTCACCATCTCGCGCGCTCTTATATACAAACTTTGCATGTTCTTACGTTTTTCAGGCGATTAAATTTAATAAACAAACACAAACATGCAAAAAAGCCACAGATAATTAACCAAAGAAAAGTATAATATATTCATGTACTCTCTGGCTCATCAGTGCCACCATTCTCATCTATTCCGGATTTTTTTTTTTTTTGCATTAATGGTTAGCTATACAGCCAGCAGCATAATAAATTTTTAATGTTGTAACAGATAATAAGTAAGTCCGGTTGAATTAAGGATTATATTTGAAAAATGCTTGCAAACTTTCATGGTTGAAGGATTTTATTTACGAATTTGTATAATATCTTGAGCACTTGTATATTATCAGAAAACAAGATTTCCTCCTAGGCGGCACTCTCTTGGATGTACTTTCTAATTTCATTTTGGAAAATTAGTCTGTCGGTCTGATATTTATTGCAGGCCATAACGAGATGTTTACAATCTTCAGGTACTTTACACGAGAGGCACAGTGAGCTTACTACTTGCCCAATTTTGCATAGATAGACTCTTCAAATACCGTGATTCGATCTCAGACGACAGATTGTAGTCACCATGTGTTTATCAAGGTCACTTTGACCATTAACCATGGTCTGTCCTCACACGTTGGTCTAGTGGCTAGCGCACTCGCCTTTCAGGGTTCGATTCCCGTGAAGGCAAAGTCGGTGTTCACCAAGCATCGTGATGAAAAGTGGGAAGTTACAATTAGTAGCGTCCTAGGTAGCGAAGGCCGGAACTAAACGGCGTGGGAACAGCTGCGTCTTACCATACGCCCTCCTATTCAAATCGCCGCCTGGCAAGCCTTGGCCCTTCATGGGCTGTTTCGCCATAGGATAGGTATTTCTAATGTTAGATTTATAAAATTACCCTTTTGTGCAGTTTTTAAATAAATTTTCCCATTTAGTGAACTCATTTTTATACAAAAGTCGATAGTACTCTTTATCGGACAGCTGGAGATTTAGTAGTTCTCCGTGACTGGCTGCTTCTCTTGCTAGTTTGTCTACTATTTCGTTATTTCTTAAATCGCAATGCCCTTTTACTCATCCGAAACTCACACGAACACCTTGTTTCTTAATGCATGGACCCTCTCTGCAATGCCTATTTCTAAGTGGTTAACATCTTTGGACTCCATAGTTGTTGTGGTGGTTGGTTCCGCAGAGCTGAAAGCATCAGAGACATTTTCCGTGATATCTCAACAGTGTATCAACTGTGTTTGCTCTGTGCAAGTCTATGTTGTTACACTGTCATACTGATGATGGGCGAACGCCCGAAACCGGTCGATGACCACAAAAAGAAGCAGGCTATCACGGAAAATGTCTCTAATGCTGATCTTTGGACTCCATTCCGGATGAAATATACTCACCGGTAAAAAATTCCGGCCACATAAAAAAGTTATATTTAATATTTAATAAATAATATAATATTGTCTGGTCGGTTTTCCCAGTTATTTTGTTTTGGCAATTAACGGTTATTTTTAGAGTGAATTGGTCTTTGTACATTACACTTGTGGTATTAAAAAAAATTAAATAAATCAAAAATGTTTACCAGTTTGTATTCATTTATCAATTTGTTTATTTTTATTCTTGAATTTCAAAATGTCTTGTTTATTTGAATTTCAAAATGCCCCAATGCCGAGAATGTCGCACATGCTGTAGCACTTATTGATGTTGCCGCTCCATTAGATATGCAGCCATTGCTATTGGTGTTCCCTACCAAACTCTGCGAGATTCAATGCAGCGATGAAGTAGTTCATCGCCTCTAAGAAATTCGAGCGCTACGATGGAAATTGTAGTGCGGATGTAAACTTATAGGAAGCGAATTACCAAAGCAGACCAATCCCGCAATAACTGTTCATTTTATGCACTCCAATAATGATAAAAAGACAACTGAATAAAGAAGTAATATATTTAAGTCATATGATATAAAAATAATTATTTTCAAAGAGAAGTCTGTGGGGTTAGCCTCACAATTAGCTTAGTAGTTTAGAAATATATAATAATAAACATTGTGTTTCATACATTGTTATAATGTTCACAGGTAAGTTTGACTAGCAGTCGACCCGAAGAGAGGCGTTTGTGTAATTAGCAACCGAAACTAGCAAGAATAATAACAAGGTGACCCATGTATGCACAATAAATCCTCTCATCAAAAGGTGTTTTGAAAGTATGACGTCCCGGGCAAAAGAGAAAGTTGTCTCAGCTTTCAATCGTTTATTCCGTGGAAACGAACGGCTAGATAAAGAAGCTGGTGGTGCTTCATCTAGTAAAAGTCAAGGATCGCCGGCTAGACGATTGTTAAGGCATGCTGGTTATCATCGTGATGCTGTAACACCGGCTGATATTAAGAGGGATGTAGCTGGAAGTGCTGCTGGGGAAACGGCTTCCGGCCATAGCCAACAGCAGTCTACTACAACAGGAAGTTTCTTTAAGAAGAAGTCTTCTTCAGCTTCTCAAGGTAAATGTTTCAGCTGTAGTTGATATTACATGGTAGGTTATTCAACGTGAGGTATCCACACCCCTTGAGAAAATGTGTGTGTCTGTGTGTCTTCAAAGGAGCTCAAAAGTCACAATAGTTTGCCTGGATTGGAATATATATTATATATTTTATCTTATTCTGCACATCTACCTAAAACTTTGCTTTCATTTGTCTGTGCAAGAGGTTTTTTAGGTTTTTTTTTTAGAGATTTTTTTTATAGGGGATTATTGCACGCGACTTGAAAGATCTATTGTGCCCCCCCCCCCGAGCCTTCTCAGATACTGCCGGCCTCCCAGCAGTCCCGTCACAATGATAACCATTATAGAGTCCCCTAGGAAGAGAAATTTAAGGGCAGCTTGCTGGATTCGAACCCAGCAATTCCACTGGTAGTCCAGCGCGTTACCACTGAGCTAACCCTTCCTTCTACCTTAGCTCATGCCAATTAACTAGTTTGGAAATCCTAGTTTATGTACTGTGTTTGTCTTGTCTGTAAAAGGTAGTGTGTATGCAGTTTAAGTGTATTGTTACCGTTCTGACAAAGTGCATGCTGTGCATGTAGTAACCCGTGGGGTCGCTACTCCCCAAGTAACTGCATGCAACAGATACCTTGCAGGCTATCAAGGCCCTTGCGGGCTATGCAAAAGGTTACTCATTATTGAATACCACTGGGGAGATATGGGAATTCATAGATTGTTAAGATCACTTTTCTAGGTATCGGATAATTTTGATTGCCCTCCCCATAAAATTCAACTTTTAGTCCTATTTTTCCAATTTGTTAATGCAGTTAACTAAATTAGCCAACATAAGAGGTACCCGGGCAGTCAGGGTATACGGCAACGAAGTGTCAGAGCACCTTGTAGGGATCCTAGGATGCTTTATTGGGCCTGGCATCTCAAGATGTCTATGAGTACACCATCAATAGGGTTAGATTTATAAAAGTACCCTTTTGTGCAGTTTTTAAATAAATTTTCCCATTTAGTGAACTCATTTTTATGCAAAAGTCGATAGTACCCTTTATAGGGCAGCTGGAGATTCAGTAGTTCTCCGTGAATGTAGGGGTGCACAATAGGTCACAAGAATGGCGGGTGAAAACCTCAGGCCGGAAGCAGGCAAAAAAGTATATAGCTTTTCGCCCAGGCTTGCTCCTTCAACAAGGCCTTTCGGTCTTATGGATAACTGAGGCCTTCTCACTAGCTACTGTAGACTTAATAAGCACATGTATAGTATAAGCCTCATAACGTTAGCCTGTGTAAGTTTTGTCAGCACAACACGTACTGTGACAGTATGGCTGAGACCTCTTTAGGGAGGAGAATTTGACGCCTTCCTTCGTCGAGGAGTCTCTTTCCTAGTCTATGGGCAACGGTGGCCTAGGCCTGGTACCAACCCCATAGAATCTTGCATACCCATTTCGCCCTCAGGTGACCTTCAAATTATTTCTGGTGAAAATGGCCCCAGCATAAATAGCTTCCCTATGGGTTCGCTAAAACCAAGCAGTTGCCCACGTTAGCTCTCTCTGCAAGAAGGTAATCTTAAGATACCTGAAGAAGTTCTTCCGTCCAACGGGATGTTATGTACCCTAAGTAATAAGAAAGAAAGAATTTTTTGTTTGTGTTTAGATTATTAATTTTAATAATATTGTTTATTATTTTTTTTATAGGTGCATGTGCAGAACCTCCATCGCAGAAATCAGTGAGGACAAGACGTTTAATGAAAGAATTACAAGATATAGAAAAAAGTACAATAATGTGTCGTCGTCCTAATTCTCAGACTCCACAGCCTGCCTTTACTGTAGAATTAATTAATGATAATCTATATGATTGGCATGTACGTCTTTATGGCATAGACGCGGAAAGTGAATTAGCCGCCGATATGAGACAACATTCAATAGAATATATTTCATTACAGTTAACATTTCCAGAAAATTTCCCATTTGCACCACCTTTCATGAGAGTTGTTTCTCCTAGAATTGAGAAAGGATTCGTTATGGAAGGTGGTGCTATATGTATGGAATTGTTAACACCCCGAGGATGGGCTAGTGCTTATACCGTAGAAGCTATTGTCATGCAATTCGCTGCCAGTATAGTTAAAGGACAGGTGAGTTAATTAAATTTGTACGCACAAACTTTTAAAATTCATTGTTTCATTGATAATGAGATTAGTCTTGATTTAATATGAGTAATCTGATCTATTTTCTTTTGAAACTATAATAGGGATAAAGAGGTACTATCTAATTATATTTTTAATACTTTAGGCACCCCGCGAAAACACAGTTGTACACAAACTTGACACTGGCGATAGTTTATTTGCTCACCGAAAATAAACTATACTATAATTTATACCTCAAACTATGTCTTCTCAAAAACCTGCTGCTGGATATTGTAGAATTATTATTTCATAACGAAACTACCGGTCTTTTCCGGAAGGCTCCGACCCCCGGCCTCCCCCAGTGCTCTCACTGAAGCGCGTTCGAGAAATTAACCCCGTCAGTCCATCTCGTACACGCTCGGATCACTGTTCTGTATAGTTTCTACTTTTTTTTCTAAACACTTTTCTAAAAGATATTAATTAAAAAATTAGTTACATTATAACGGCGCATCATCAGGATTATAAATTCGCTTAATTGCATTCAGGAACTCGGGGAAATTAAAATTTATAATTATACCGCTACAAATGTATAAGTGTTTTACCTGAAAGAATTTTCTCATTCCAATATGGATAAATTTGAAAAGATAATTACTGAGATGGGGTCTGTTCCCGATTTTAGCAAAAACTATTTTTGCCTCGCATTTTGCGGTGATCTATTTTTATGAACACGTATATTTTGTCAAACAGTTGGTTGGGTATGATATGCTAGATAATATGTGGGATACCATTACTATCATAGCATTACTATTTTTTGTTACATCTAACCAGTTTCGGATCTCCATCCATCTGCAGATGTTGCTTTAGCATCCAGGTTATTGCCAGAAATGAATTTAGTTATTAGAAGCTTACGTCGCACATATTAAAGATGTCCTTATAACATTTTTCAAATATCATTTAAATGGTGGTTTTCAGTTCTATTTTATGTTAATCTAAATCATAATATTTCAGGGCCGAATATCTAAGAAGACAAAAGGTAGTAATAAAGATTTCAATCGACATTCAGCGGAAGAATCCTTTAGAAGTCTCGTAAAAACGCATGATAAATACGGATGGGTGACACCGCCACTTGCTGATGGTTAAAAGTAGAATAAACTAAGTAAATAAACTATAAATAATATAGATAACTATTTTTTTGTTATTTAATTTTACAGCATCAACAAGAACATCCAAACTCTGTACCATCACATTACTTCCATATAGCTGTAATTAGTATTTAAATGTTCGTCGTTTATTATATTGCTACATATATATGTTATAATATATACTTATAAATATTGAAAAAGCAAAAACAAGAAATAAGTCCTAGTTATTCATTTTTAAAATGTTAAAAAGAAAGACTTTCCTTATTATAATGTATATTTACACAGAAATGCAGGGGTGTTGGACATTAATATAGGAAACTTTATTAAGTTGCTAATACGTATCATTTGTATTAAAAAACGAAAAAAATTATAACAAAAAAGTTCCTATAAAATAAAGTTTGGTCCGATTAAAAAAGTGTTTTGAAGAAAAATTGAATTTAATGAAAGGTATCTTAGTAATTAATAAAATCCATTCTCATTACATTTAAACAGAGTGCGCTCCCAGAACCTTACTTATGTGCAGTTTTTTTTTTGTATAAACTCTGCACTTGTTATTTTAAGCAAGATTTTAAACCACAATAAATAGTAAGTAGTTCCTGTTCAAAAATTGCCCTTTCTTTTCTCTTATCTCACTCGAGATATAAGATATAAGAACTAGCAAGTATAGCCGAATCCACATATTGGCCTCAAATCAACTTCAATTGGCGCGCAGAATAACTATGTAACTGCGCTTTGTTAAATTTAAATGGGAGTTTGTTATAGTATTAAGTCATATTTGTCACGAATCGGGCCTGAGAAAGCTGCTTTGAAATCGGCCCATTAATTCAAAAGCACTTATAAATCAGCATTAGGGCCAAGCTCATATCTTATATGAAATTGATTTTGTTTGATCCAGTGTATACGTAAAAAATGCACTGTATGCCAGTTCTGTTTTAATTAAACTCAAACAATTCTCTATATTTGCAAAAAAAAAAAAAAATTAATAATCGAAGTGTTGCCTATCTTACTTTTTTAAATTTTATTGTCCATGAATATGGAAGGAGAAAATTATGGAAAAGTATCTACTTATTTTGTTAGAATATTGTTTTTTTACACAGAATATTTTTCACATTATTAACAATTAACCAACCCATTAATAGATGCATAAGAGGCTAAGAAACATAACTATATACTTATATAAAATGAGATGTGACAACTCCAATAAATAAATATGACGTCGAAAAACCAGTACAAGTTGACCAATATGTGGATACTGCTTTAATGATGATTACCACACTGCTGTAAACTTTGTCAAAAATCATTAAAATCCAACTTATTTTTTTAATCGGATCATTTTTATTTTCTTCAATGCGTTCTATCATAAACATTAAAGTTTCTTAATTTATATCCAAACACCAAGTAAAAAAAAAATGATGATTGCCTCACCTCTCCAATGTTTTCTAGTTTGTACTGTAAGTAAAGATTTTGTGATATATAAATATAAATAATTGCGGCTGGTGATTTTTTTTTTTAAATAATTATTGTTTTTTGTGCCAAAGTGTGTTAAATATATATAAAAAAAAATCTTTATAAAGTTTTTGTTCTCTATTGTCTTATCATCGCCTGAACTTGATAAGCGAGAGAATTGCTTAAGATAAAATAAAAAAAATTATTATATAATCTAATAATACCCAAAAAACAAAAACAGATATGTAAAATTTATAAATTGTATATGTATGTTATTATAGCTTAGTAGAGTAATTTTGTATAGTTACAGGGTATGTTTTGTTTTTAAAAAAGTATATATTTAAAGAAGAAAAAATAAAATCCTCGTTGCTCAACGTCATCAACCCTCCCAGTAAAAAAATATATAATATACATATATGAAAATAATAGCGGATGTGATAAATTTTTGATATAATCTATAGATTTTTGAAATAGGTTAGTTTTTATTAATTAAAAACCATAAAAAAAAAAAGGCAAAAATTACATTGTAAATGTGCGTCCCATGTTTTCGATCATTGCAGTTCTTGATTGACCCATTATTACCACTAGTGTAACCATAGTTTTATCGTATTGGTGTTTTATGATCCAGATGTTGTTATGTAATTAATTGTTGGATGTGTATCTTGAAAAGAAAAAAAAAATTCTATATTGTTAAGAAAAAATGATCTAAACTAGCTTTTTATATTTCATAATATTCCAAGATACATAAAATTTCAAATTAAGTCACTGCTAGCAGGGAGGCCAAACGAGCGTATATTACGTCAATAGTCCATCAATACACTTTTGTACTTCTTAAAATTCTAATAAGAAATTAATCCAATGCTGCTGTGCTAATGTATAAAAAATACAACTTTAGAAATTTTGCTGTTCTATAGGAAGATCTTATAATACTCGGAATCAAGTTTAGAGGGAGATTTCATTAGCAAGCAAAGTCTGTCTTATCCGTATTTTTGTAATCTTATTAAGTTTTTGTTGCCTTATATGTCGAATAATCGTGATTAATTGAATTACAAATAATGTTCAAGGTAAATTTCTGGGAGCACAAGTAATATGCAAAGTCCACTGCCCTCAGCGAAGTATGTTTATTACAATGCAACGGATGTTACAAGTTGTGCTAGTATATCCCCAACCTTAAAGCACATCACAATATTCGAACTCCCTAATCGGTCATGACCCTCCCCCTCCCCCCAGCAGGCTGTTATGAAAACAGTAACCATTTTATTCCACCTCTCCATTCCCAAGCGACTAGGTAAAACATAAATAAACAGAAAAATAAAGTGTTCCGCCTAAAATCTGATTAACAATTCTGGAGCATTTTGTTACTTTTAGTCCACAATTCCAAATTGAGGTATGCGTTCTGAAGAGACACCATATTGAGGATATGAAAAGACCATCGGTTAGAAAAAAAAAACTAATAACAAATGGTATTACTGAATCATTCTTTTTATAAGACATTTCCAAAGCTTGAGCACAAAAATATATTCTTATTGACTGATTTAGTATATCTCTGGGACTGTAGTGTATTTGGGAAGGTAGAAAATTCAATGAAAATTCGTCCTCTTTTTAAATAATAAAAATTTGTTGAAAAATTATATGCAAATATATTATAATTTTCAAATTAATTAAAAATTCCTACGTCCAAAAACGGTTGTGATGAAAAACTCTAATGTATATTTTATTTTAGATATTTATTTTTTAAATTTTGTTTTAAATAGAAACTTGAATAAAAAAAAAATAGTTATCATCAATAAATTTGTAATGAAGGTTATAAGAACCAAAAAGGTGCTCCTCTGATTACAAACAGTTTAGATTACTTAATGAAGCTGGATATTGGAATGAATAAAATCCAAAATTTCCTTGGCGTATAATACCATATCTTTATATATACAAAAAAAAAAAATATGTATAGCACAGAGAACATATTAATAGATATGGGTTATCATCATAAACTTAATTTGAATAATGATAACCGCTAGTTGTGAGTACTGTCTGAAAGTCTACCGATTACAGTCTGTAACTAGGGGAGCATCCCTGCTAAAATTGTAGCTATTTCTATTAATTTTTTTTTTCTTAGATTAGTGAATATAAATTCATGCAAATTGATGTTTGAAGGAAAAAAAAAAAATTCACAAATTGTAAAATACATATTATAAAAATAATAAATAAATGCATGTTAATTGTTTGTTCACAGCGTATATTGCATATATAATTGGTTAAAACAAAATATTATCATGTTTTTCTTTTATATTTTTTTAAAAAAGGAACAAAAATTTAAAAAAAAAGAAAAAAAGCTTGAGATAGTTAATTTTAGTCCTCTCTAAATATTCAGTGTTGTATATATACTGATTTGTTGTATATGATATATCGAAAAAATAAAAACATTATAAATAATTTTGTAGTTTTAATGGATAATTATAACAACTACTCAGCCATTATATCGCTACTTTATAATTACGTCTTTCTTTTAGATTAAGAAATCACATAGAGACATGCAAGTTAGTTTTGCTGCAAATTATTTACTATTTCACTTCCTTCCTAATTGGTTATTACTGTACTTATGCAACAATAGTCATCATAAAACACTCTTGACATTTTATTAAATTTCAATGAAGTATTTCATTAAATATATAATTTTTACCATAAATTACTTCTTGTGTTATATTTATAGTTAGCGTTTTAGAAAAATGTTTTTCAACGTCCCAAAATGCAATAGCTCGAAATAAAGTAAACACTATTTATAAGTCAGTAATCTAAGTTTAAAGAAAAAATTACTAGAGCCTTTCACAAGAAAATTGAAGAAAACAAAAAGTTTCAGTAAAACTGAGCTTGCTTTTAATCGAAACCTTGATTTTACGAATGTTGATTTTTGCTATGTTGTGTGTGTTCACATAAGCTGTTAGTATTGTTAAAAATAAATGGATAAATAAAACAAAAAGCAACTTAAAGTATTAAAAAATAATTTTTCTAAAAAAAAAATACAGTTTTTAACAAAAATTTGAAATAAATGGATAAATAAAATCTAACGCTTCAAAAGCGTTAAAATAGAAAAAGAAAGTTATAAAAATCTATCGAGGCAACATAACAGACATATCTGCAAGAATATAAGCCACGGAAGCCCATAGAGCCGTACATTTATCTAGTACATGAGGATTTTCAACAGTCATTGTATCACCGTCAGAATGATGGAACCAAAAGTAACGTTCATTGGCATTTTTTAGTGATGCCAGCGGTATACCATCATTTGCCCAAACCATAATGTCTGAGCCTACATAGTTAGATAATACCAACTGATTGGTTCCTAATGGTTCAAGTAGCCTGGAAAATCAATACAAAAAAAGATTAGTTTATAAAATGAAAAAAGTTAGTTAGTTAAATAATGTTAATAAAGTATTCTGATTTAATATAAAACTTATTCAATGATGATAATCTCAATCAGATAAAAAAAAAAAATTATAATCGGCATGGCTTACTTAAGTATTTCTTGAATAATACATTTGGCTTCTGTTGAACCCTTAAATATTAGACCTTGGGGCGTGAATGTTCCTTCATCACTCTCCATTAAAATTATAATATCGGATTTATTATGAGCAGCTCTAAAAGCAGAGGCACCAATCAATCCTTCCTCTTCACCTGTCCACAGTACTGCTCTGAAGGAAATGAAAAATAATATTTAGCAAATTTTCACAGGAATTAATTAATAATTTATAAATATGCAATTTTTTTTTTTTACCTAACTGTTCGTTTAGGCTGTAAACCCAGCTTTTTCAGAACTACTGTAGAATACCAAGATATAAATGCACCCGCACCATCATCCATAGCTCCCTGGCCAACATCCCAAGAATCTAGATGTCCAGAAATAAGAACAAATTTTTCCGGCTCTTTACTTCCACTTACTTCTACCACGGTATTACGAGACTGCACAGATGGTAATGTTTGGGCTTCCATGTATAGTTTTATTTCAATTTCTATACCTAAATCAGGAGAAAGAATGAAGTTTAAACCCAATCAAGTAAATGGATTATTAAATTAGAAATTTATGTTTCACGTTCTTTGAGATCATACTCATTGTACCTTTCCTATGCATTCGTAATAGCCATTGTGCATCTTCAACTGTTATAGCTGCGGTTGGTATTTTCGTAATATTTTCAGAATAATCTTGCCAACCAGTGTGCGGACTATTAATGGAAAATGGAGTTATGGATCTAACCAATGATGCCACAGCTCCCACTTTGGCTGCACGGACAGCTGCATATTGCCGATAAACTACAGATACACCATAGCTAATATAAGTTTCGGCAAATACCACTATTTTTCCTTTGGCCTAAAATCATTTATCTTTTATTAATTATACTAAAGATTTCAATAGAATGGCAATGAAAGCCTCATTCACTATAGACAAAGTATACCTTATTACTTAATTTTAGTGAAGAAACTTGAACACCACTTAATGAGAAACTTGAAGAACTACATTAATCCCACTTGATACTGTTTACTCAATGAGAAGAGCCACTTCTTATCAAATATGATGCATAGGGACCAGCGGATTAAATTGTCCATTTAAAGGTCAGTTATTAAAAAAAATCTATGTTGTTGATTATTTATATTGTCTGAATTACATTTCTTTATGTCTGTTTACGCCACAAATCGAGGGCAATCCCCATTTATCTTAATCTTATATATTATTGAGGAGAAAATTATAATTGTACGCACAGCAGAATTGATTTGAAAAATTGTATTTCCAAAAAATTATTTTAAATAGCAACTTTATAATAATTGTTTTAAAAAAAACTTATTTGAAATTATGTTACGAAATTTTGTAATAAGAATTATATTACGTCTTTGTGTATACGTGCGCGCGCGCGCGCGTTCACAGACACTAAATACTCATTTATCTGTTAATCAAATAACGAAATACGTTACATCTGATTATTTAAAATTTCTGATTATGAACTAAATTATTTCAAACATTATTTGGAATAATTTATTTGAATAATGCCCAGCGGTGTTGTGAATAACAAAAACAGCCTTTTCTTAACACATTAATGAATAGATGCATTTACACCAACAAACTAAAATTTTTTAAGACTAATACAAACTTTTCACGCTGATTTTAGTTTTTCGAAAAGAAATACATAACGTTTAGTGGAAACAATGATTAAAAATAAATAATTATCTTTCTTTTACTCTAAAGTTTACAATTCTATTTGACTTCGATTTAACTTTTCTAACTTGTAATTTTACAAATAATTATATTTGATATAAAATATGTGATGAAACAGATTAAGTGAAAACTGAATCTTAAGCTTAGCTTTTTTCTTCTTTTTTTATTGTCTGTGGGGAGGGACCAAGCCCTACGCTATCCAAAGCCTTTCTGGGCCCATATACCTACCCCAAAAGATCGGAGCCTTCTTAGTGCACTTCCGACCTCCGGACAGTGTTCTCTCGTTACCGACAACACTGTCCATCACCGAACAGTGAGCTGTAAGAGACTCCTAAGGAGAAAAAATCTAAGAGCAGCAGCTGGACTCGAAACCGGGTCCTCCGCGTTGCTAGTCCAGCGCGCTACCACTGAGCCTGTTGCCTTCAATCCCCCAAAACTCAATTTTAGCTTTAAGTGTAGAAAGAAATTATTCAAGTTTGAAAAAAATCTATTAATCGTTAAGGCATAATGAAGAAATTATTCCGTGGGAAAGTGGTAGGTAATCCTTGACTATGCATTTTGTCTGAAACCAAAGTGCCTGATCGATACGCTGGTCTATGCCTTTATTCTGGTAATAAAGGTATATTAAATTTGAACTTCTACGCTTATTATATGCTTTTCATACAGAAAAACACACAAGACAAGAGAGAAATATAGCTCTTTTATAATACTTTTTTTAACTTAGAGAATCTCCAAATATATTCTTCTTGTGAAAAAGCGAAACACAATCGCATTACAACAAAGGAAAAAATTCATAATGATTTATGATATACTATAAATATTTACTTGGATGTCAGAAAAGAAGTAATTTAAAAGAAATTAAATCTTTATATCGTTTAAATTGTAATCTTTATATCATTGTATTGTAAATTTGTTAAAATACAAATGCAGAATATAATGCCTAAGGAAATATGTTCAGTGACTAAATTGTTATCTAAATAACTATCATCTAATGTCTAAATATAGTATATATATTTCTTTTTCTCAAAATTTTCTGATTCAGATATTCTTGAACCAAATTTATTTATTTTTTTCCAAGTTTTTTTTCTTTATACTAATGGATAATTAGATTACGAAACATGGAAGTTAGTATATTTCAGTAGGGGGGAGGGTGAAGTTCGCGTCCGAGATTGTTCTCACGTGCTCCTGGATATACAACTAAACAAACAACATCAATCGCCAGCGTAGTCTAAAATTGTATTTAGGCCGCACGACGCAGAATGGTAGAAAAGCCGGTCATGGCGTAAATAACAATATTTCAGTAGGAAATGTTGCATAATCTGCTTGTATTTCTGAATAATTTTCAGGATGCCAAGGCCCATCACAGGCTGTAGCGCTACTAGTACGTATGTATTTCTGAATAATTAATTAAGTGAAATTATAATACAATACAAAAAATTAAGATTTTTTTATACTATTAGATCATATTGAACGTTTTCCGAAAAAAAAAAAATTCAAGGAAAATAAGATAGTTCGCTTAGAAAATTGGAACAGAGAATCAAAATAAAATGGCGTTAATGTTTGAATTCAAAAGTTCATGATAAAGCCTCTACATTGTTCACCAATCACATATGAAATTGCTCAATTAAATGCTTCCACATTAGTAATGGAATGTTTTATCAATAGTATCCAAGTTCAATGCTCGATTTGTGTGGGTAAATAGCTTATTTTGAAGCTTCATATACTTCTGAAATGATATTAGAGTGGTAGGGGGTGGGGTGGGCATGTATTGACTTCGTCCGGGACATTTTGACTATAATAGGAAGAAAAATTTAAATGTGAAGCAAGTCAATCAAACAAATTTCTCTAATAGAGTTTCAATACTAACTTTAATATTAAAATGCAATTAATACTAAATAAAATTAAAATATTGGAATTAATTAACTTTATTTTTTTAAAAAGTTGATAATCATGTAACTTTGTAAGTTAGATGTTTTAAAAATACTAAATTATATATATTTTAAATACTTTTCTTATATTATTCAATATTATCCATCTTCAATCTAAACTTCTAACTTTCTGCAACAATTCTTTGTTTCCTTTTACATAGTTGTAAAATTCAGAACATGACGTACTACAGTTAATAATACATTGAATTATGCTTTCAATTGTGGAAACAGAGACGCAGTCGCGTTCCTTGGTCCATTGGGAAAAAATAATAGAAAATACACGTCTAACATTGGCATTCTCAAATCTAATAGAGCAAAATAAGCTAAAAATTAAAATCAGCAACCGGGACACTGGTAGCTCTATATTGGAATGAATTGTAAACAAAATGATTTTCTTTTTTTGTCTCTGCTGACTAATTTAAATTAGCTAGCTCTTATTAGGTAATACCATTATTTTTATGAAAAATAAGATTACCTCACTCGATCTGTTCTTCAATTCATCAAAGGATTCAACAACTATAACTGGAGCAGTTATACCTTCTTTGGGTGTCCCAATACTACCACCTAGACCAAGTATATTGAGCTTAAAAAGCCTAGGCTTAAGAAGTGTAGCCTCTTCTTTTCCTCTAAAACCATAACAACTCTGTATCTCAATGCTAATCACTTCGTTATACTTTTTAAAAGTGTTAGATAAACTTACCTAACCCAATGTGGTACAGTAACTGGTTCTCCATGAATCCGGTCTAGATTATAATGGGAAGATCTTTGTAGCATATAATCAATAGCATTTTCAAGATTTTCTGATCCGGATATTCTAGAACCAAATTTATCAATAAAGGTTGCTAATTCTTCCCAAGTTTTGCCTTTAAACTTACCTTGCGTAACTGTTTTAATAATTTTGTTTACAATTGGTTGATAACCTCTTATTTCAGATTTAATGTTTAAAGAGAGATTACAACCATCATTATTTTCATGCTTAGGAGCACATTGCAATTCAATAAAAGCTAGAAATAATACAAATAATTTCATATGAAATTTACAAAACATTTTGCAGCTGATTCACTGACACGAGAACAAGCAGTTTTGAACAGAGTATTCACATCAGGATGTTTTTATAGGGAAGACATGAGAATGTATAATTGATTTGTTATGATGCAAGGGATTACAAATGAATGATTTATGAGATTAATAAAGTGATAATTTACAAATTCTAGAATAATCATGTGGGTATTTTAGCATATGAACTTTGAACCTCTTATCCCTTTTTTTTCCATCCGATAATTCTTGAAAAATAATTTATTAACTACTAAAGTAATGCATAAGTTTTATAAGCTTTGTTCTTGAAGGAAAGAAAAATATTGATATGCCATAAGGAATTGCAGTCGCCAATCTTTTATCCCTTGGATACTTCAAATTTAACGGTTTAACCAAATAATGTTTTGGTTGCCATACTTTCATTTGAATTTCTCGAGTTATTCTAATTTTGATTCATTAATTAGAGAGCAGTATTTTTTCAAATGGATTTTCTTTAAATCTTCAGATAATGAGTTTAGAAGTTATCCATACATATTACTATGAAGCTAATTGAATAACAATCAATATTTAATAATTTTCAAGATAATTTACTAAACTTTAATAACCATTAAGAAATTATTATTTTAATACTTTTCAAACAAAATAACCCTTGAGAAAATTATTGTTATAATACTTTTCATTTACTGGTTATTACTATTATACTTCAAAATATTCAATTAGAAAAAGAAGTCACAATACAACTCAATAGAATTTTTAAATACAGATTCTGCTTACTGTCGGGGGCATATTGAAGTTCCTAATTTTAAAGAGGCGGAAATTTTAAAAAAATGCTAATTATATAAAAAAAAAAAAGGACTCTTTTACATTAATAGAAGAAAATTGTATTTACGTAAATTACAATTTGCGTTAAGTGAGGTATAAATTTAGTATTTTCTTTCATTTGAAATTTGATGTTTATGATTTGGGTGGCAGGAATATGAGGAAGAGGTTTTAAATAATGAAGATTGGTTATAGCAATTAATAATGAATGGATATACCTTCATGTGTGGCATTATCTAGTTGAAAACTTTTTTCTCTCTTCACAACATCTTACAACAGCATTGTTTGCTTTAAGATTGTTTCTGAGAATCCACAGCTTTTTTATTGGTACTAAATTCTTTAGTATTTTCTTTAGTTTGCTTTTTCGCACATTATTATTTAAATATTAAATTTGACTATTGTGTATGTCGACTATAATGTAGATTTAAATATTAAGTAATAATGATAGTATATAATATTTCTGAATACTACATTCTCTCTACTACAAGCTACTTCTCTCTCTCAAAAATGACTTCTGAACTATGCAATATGTTCACTTTTCATAGGAGGTCGTCTCTTTTGTCCCTCTGCCGTCTTCTCCGGTGGTTACTGTTGGTACTCGTAACCAGCTAGAACTTGCTTTCACTCTCTTCCGTTATGTTGTATGAAAAGTCACCCTTTACCAGTCCTAGTTTTCGCTTAAGATCTTCCCTTGAGGAATAACCGCTTCTTCAGTACAGAGAACCTACCATTACCTGAAAGTAATGGTTGGTGAATTACAACTTATCGAAAAGATATTCTGTAAATAAAAAGATGCCTTTGGTCTTGCAGAGCAAACTATAGTGTCATATTGATCGAAGACTTGTTTTCATATTGAGGAAGGCATCCGAGCAGAATAGGGGTGCCTTCAACGCGATGGTGCAGTTGAATAGTGAAGTGCTAGTTTTTGAATCTCAACTTATATATCTATGCAGAAGTGGAATTGTGCTTTTATTTTTTGATCAAGTACGTGTAATGGTTTGAGTGAGTATAAGTGGACAATCACGGCAGACACTGCCAACAGACTTCTCCCAACTACCACACTACCTATCGTCGCAAATACTATGCTTACTCTTCTGATTACATCGCTATATTATCCTATTTCGTAGTTGTTTTGCTATTTCTTTGTAATTAGTTCGTACTTTCCAATTTGAAAACAAATTACGGTTATCATCCACATGAAAGAAACCAGACGAAAGAGTTATCGTCTTTCGTATCACTGTTAAGTTGTGAGTCAAGGTCGTCTTCTCTGAGTATGCCACATACATACAGGTATTTTTTTGTGGCGCATCGGCAGCGGCGATCATTAGCGCCAGGTATTATATTTTATACATTATTGAGTTCTATATAAATTTATACTAATCAGAGCATCTTTTACAGGTATAAATTGTTCCTTTTTTTGTCTTTCTTGCTGCTGTGTGTAACAACTTTTGAGTATAAACTGTTAAAAGCATTCGCTTCTTCTCTGAGAAATCCCAAGTAATCGCGTTTCTTCAGAGATACGATTGCTACTTAATGGAAAAAACATGATCTCACCAAGGTGATGTGGAAACTGTCGGGAAGCGCAAAGAAAAAAGTTTGTATCAATTAAAAAATAGTTTAATAATTTACTTAATCTGAAAAGGAACGAAAATCGGTATCGATGGTCACACTTGTAAATAGATGTCACAGTGCACCTGTGCAATACAAATGTTGTTTTATATTAATAATTTGTTTAAAGTGAAAGAATGCATTGTTTATAGCTGATTAATATTATGCATTGTTTCAGCAGATTTATTATTTGGAAGAAATAAGTAGAAATACTATTTTTTAGTATGTGTGTTGTCTCTCATAAAATAGTGAGACTATTTTTATTGACTATTATGTATATAATTATTGACACTGTGCTGTAATTATTTCAGATAAAGTCGGTTACAGTTGGGCCAGAGTTAGATTTAAATGTTGCCATTACAAGAACCTCATTTTACTCTTAGTATTTGTATTCAGTTTTGCGGTTCGATTTCTCATCCATCTAAAATTTGAAGTTTATTAGAATATTTATAAGAGCAAAGTGAGTAAATTCATTAAATTGTTTATAAGTTGTAATTTTTTTTTTAACATTTATTTATATTATTTAAGATGCAATAAGTAAATGTGCTGATGGTTTGAGGAAAGTAGCCAATGCCAAGCTTCCTGTTAGTTACAACTTTTCCCCTGACAGGAGATCCCTTGGCTAGCGGCGTTTCAAACGTCTGGAAGGATTCCCAGGTATGGTTAGGGAGGACATGTTGGTGACATATGGATTGCTGTGTGTGCCTACTTTGTTGTGGAATCTGTGAAGTTGTTATGTTAGTCCTGACCTCGAATGGGATGTTTATGTCAGGGTATAACTGGTTTGTGACCTAGTACATTGTGTATATACTATGTATACTATATTTATAGTACATTGTGTATAATATTTATGTGACATAAAATCATTGACTTCTACCGGTTTAGTGTGAGTTGGTTTGGCAGTTACCCAGAGTTGCAGTCCGTATGTCCATATTGGTCTTATTATGGATCAACTCTCACCTAATCAGTTTAATTGCATCTTGAAAGAATTACATATATTGTGGTTGGTTCCGCAGAGCTGGAAAATATCTCAGATGAATGTATTTTAGAAATTAGACTAGCAAGACAAGGAACTGAATATAAAGGAAGTAAAATAAATAATTGATTTTTGGATGACGTGGTTATTGTTGCTAATACTTTTTCAGAATTAAAAAAGATGTTTTTCTTAACTAAAGAAGCAGTGAAGGAACAGGTCTGGTGATGAGTCAATATTGAAAAAGACGCTTCCACTGGAAGGTGCGAAGTAGAGCCGTATGGAAGAAACAGTTAATTGATCTCATTTGGAAGAAGAATAAAACTCCAGAAACCGAAGGATCAATTCTGAGGAAAATTCCAGTCATACAAGAATATTATTAAAAGTAGTATGTCCAGTCAATTAAAAACAGCTTTGGAAGCATGTGTCATCCATCATTACAAATGTTACCAAACCTGGCAAAATAAATAAAACTATAGCTAAGAAGGTACAAACTAGTCAATGAGCAATAGGGCTAAGTTAATAGGGTAAGTTATTTCTTTAGAAAAAGGAGAAATTATGAACGCGGAACTTCAGAGGTCATCAAGAGTTCAGGTCTACCTTAAAACTGACAATTAACGGTGGCAATGAATTGACCTCAAAGTGAGAACAGACCCTCCGACCCCCATACACTGAAGGCAACAGTGATATTCTATCTTCAAGACTGAAGAGAGGAAGACTAGATTCCAGATGACTAGACAGCATCGAAGTTTTATTAGTTGTCAGTGGTATCGATCGGTAATGGACCGACAAGCAAGCTGCAGCTGGGGTGAACTTATGTTCAAAAATGGGTCAATTTTGCTTAAAATTACTTTTTATATTTGATTTAAATCTAAAATAGTTAAGTGTTTTACTTGTATTCAACCAAATTTTTGTTTAAAATTTATATTATTAAAAATTTAGTCATTGTTTATTTTTATATTGGTTTTCTGTTGATATATATACTAAAGTAATATAAAGCTATTATTACTTTCTGTAATTGCCACTGAGAGAGAGGTGTTCAGATAAAAAAATAATAAATTAATTACTGCATACATTAAGAGTAAATTTGTGACTATTTTGTCTACTTTATAATTTATTATTATAATAATTATAATTATTTATATTTATTATAATTCCAGATAATTTGGTAGGTAAAATGTTTTTCTTACATAACATTGAAAAGCCAATGAATGATCAAACATATATAATTAGAAAAAATTTCTTCGATTTCATGTCTTATATGATGAAATGCTTAACAACAATCAAGATACATGTGATTGTGAATAATAAAAATAAATGCACACACTATACAACATATTTAACTAACAGTAATTATAATATTATTATTACTATTATACAAATTTTATTTTCCATCTTAATTTCAATATATTTATATACTCGTATATATTTTATATAAAAACAATTTAACAAAACATAGCATGCTTGCTTATTATATTTTGGATTTTGTGAAATCCCTCTTTTTTTAACTTTTATAACAACTAAATCTTGAATACAAAAAATATATATATATATAAATATATATTTTAATAAATGTTATATAAATATTTTAACTTGATTAAAAACTTTTATCGGTTTATGAATAAAAGTAAAAAGGCACGTGTTACATAATTAAATAAATATTTATATAAGTGAACTGGACGGGTTTTTATATGTATATAATTATATCCTGCAGTTTGCAAAAATTACAATTAATGTTATAAACAATGAAGAAATAGCGTGCAATTATATAATTTAGAAGTTGCAAATTCACTTAAAGATTAACTGATTTTTTTTAAAACCTGATATTGTTCTAGTAAAAACTAACTGAAATTAATATATTTAAATACATTACTTCTGGAAGACATGACACTGTGTTTGCTGCGCCCTTAATATCTTTAATAATAGAAAACCTTAAACATTAAACCATATCAAAAGGGACAGGCATTGCTTGCATATTTGTACACATAAGGAATATCGAATGAAAGAACTCCGAGAAAAATGAAAGTAGATTTTATTATTTTTGTTTATTTTTTGGCGAATCAACAAGTTTGATGACAACGTCAAAACTAACGTTCTGGCGAATGCTGGAAGACAAGTTAAATAATGATTTATTTTTTTTTATAGAAAGAAAAAAAATACAAATCAGTTTTAAAATCCATAAAAGTTTGTATTGAGATAAAAAAGGCACAAACAACCTTGAGGCGAACAACCAATTTTATAATATACTTAGTACACGATTTTAAAAACAATATTAAGTACTTAAAAATTTATAAAATTATAACATTAAATTTTTCATAAGACGCAACAAACTGTGGAATGGATACTGAATTTAAAAACAATAAAAAAATACTTTTTTTTTTAATTAGTATATGGAATGTTTGTTCTATAACACTTACTTCAAAATAATACAATAAACAATAAATTAATTGATTAATGATAAATATAATTAAATGGAAAATATGGAGCGTTGTCAGATAAGTAACACTTCGGCAGTCTTTTTAATTCCAATAAATTTCTGTTTTCTATAATTAAGATAATTATAATATATATATTTCTTCACATACGGGTCCCTATTATATTGACAGTTATCTCTCCATTATTAAATAATAAATATTCCACTAATAATATAAAAAAAAAAGCACATTTACTAAAAACCTTTTTTTTCTGGAATAAACGTATTCGTAAAATGAAACCAATAATTTCAAGGCTGATTGTAAATTATTTCAGCTTGTCGTGTTTAAATTATATTCTATCAAGAAATGCAATAATAAGTTTTTATATTTATTTAAAAAAAGAAGGGGGGGGGGGCTTACTTTGGTATATAAAGATAACCTTCTATCTTCAGACAGAACGCAAAGTATCTTACAACTAAATGCTTTTTTCTAAAATAAAATAATCATAATAATAAGACAAGGCCACAAACTCCCAGAATACTGATAACGCTTTGTTTCAATATCTAATTTCAATATACATCATTACTGCTGCATTTGCTGTTTTATTTTTTTAAATGGAGAAGATTAATGCAAAAGAATTATTATATACCTTTCTCAGGACAGTATACCTTCTGAAAAATAAATAAATGTTTAGCTTTTTAAAAGCGATTCAAAAATATAATACTAAAGGGGTAAGTTTTATAAGCAAAATATTTTGAAAACATGTTTAATTAATTCAGACAAAAGTAACGTGTTTTAATTAACTCAGACTAAATTACCAGATGGTGAATTTTAAAAACACTTTAATAAATAAAAAATAATATGTTCGGTAAGCCACAGTCTAATAAAATTTCGGAGTTTTTGAACCCTAACTTGTCTTCTCCAACAATTAGCAAGCCTTCTCTGCCTTCACCAATTACTAGTCTACTCTCGACTTCTCCAACAAATGCCAAGCTTAATTTAACCACATCCACTTACCTATTATTTTTAATCAAGATCTTATCAATCCTGCATAAAAAAAACAACGATTAATGTGTAACCGGCTAATCTACTCTCGTCTAAAACCACAGGTACTCAACTTGCAATTTTATTAGTACTATGCTGTTTGGAATGTGAATGGTTTGAATAATCTGTGATTTTCCTCATTCTTAAGTGATTTATTGATTATTGGTTTAGTAGAAACTCATTGTCCTTTTCAACCGATTCAATTTTTTTCATCTTTTGAAAAATGTAATTTTGTATGCATTAATTATATAATAATTTATATTTTGTTCGAGTGTTTTTCATTTCTTTTTAAATAAAAATGTATTAATTGCTAAACTCATCTGTATTTGATACAGGACGGTAATAGTCCTAAAAGTCAAATAAATAATTAAAAAATAGGAAATCTCCTATCACAACCTTTGGGACTCTAAATTTTTAATTCCATGATTATGAAGGAAAAACGAGTATTATGCTACATTTCTTCGGAATGCATACAAATTAAAGTTAAATTTGGTAAAATAAAGTTCAATAATTTGATCGTACTTGTTCTTTTATGGAGCACTGCATTAATTTATCCACACATGAAGGCAATGATGAAAGAAGTAACCAAGGAGAAGGCAAAGATAAAGGAATATGGGGAGTGTCTTTCGCACTCCAAAAATCCTTGAATTCAAAGTCCTTTTTACAGAGCTAAAGATCTTGTATATGAAATTATCATTAAACCAGAGTTATTTGCTAAGCCTCAAGTTTAATATTCCACTACTTTCCTGTTGCTGTTCACGTGTACTTCTAGATAACGTTCATGTTGGTTGAACAAGGGACTGACTGGATGCTGGCTTTATAGTTATTATCAGATTCCAACAGTTAGCTACCATCATATCTGTTACCTGTAATTCAAAATTAGATTTTCTTTATGTTATGCTCAGCCAATTCCCATTAGTCTGACCAATTTTTGATTAGTGTACGTACACAACTACTATCTCAATAATTAGTAAACTGCACTTCAAGCCATGAACTACGTTCTTTTAACTCACTGCTCGAATGTATGTAGTGATTTATTAACTCACTACTAATTTTAACGTGAATAGTGACTTAATTTATGAAATAATAATTATTTTTTGTTGCAGACCAAAGATGTTTTAACTGCAATTTCTAAATATGGAAAAATGTGCATTCCATCTTATGGCGCATCTAATCTCTCCAATTTTGTAAAAGACAATAATAAAATTCAAAGGAAGCACTTGTAGGAAACAGAAATATATATATATATTTTTATATGACTAAGATTCAGCTAGCAAAAGGGTAATAAAGGAATTAGAAAGATATACAATATAATTATTGTGTGCTACGTTTGATAAATAAAGAAGATTTAAACAAGTTCTGCAAATGTTTTTTTATTTGAAATCACTATAAAATTTATCCCTTGTTTAAATTTATTTTAATATCAATAGATAGATAGAATGAAAGCTTATAAAGCCAACTCCACTGCGACTAAAAGAATTATTGTGACTTTCCTAGGATTCAATATTTATACATTGACTGTAAACTTCTGGAAATTTTATGCATATTGTGTTGTATGTAAATTGTAATGCGTATCGGCTATATAAGCCAAACCAAATTAGCCACAATTGCACATTAACTAGCAATGGATAGTAAATGGTAGGAGGAGGATCAGGATATTGTTGTACGGTTATTAGCTAGAGGACTAGTAGGTAACCCAAGATCCTTGAAGAAGTTTATGCTAAGAGGTTATTGTATGTAAGCTTTATTTGGCTCAGCAATAAGTTTATTTAACATGAATCTTTTTATATTTTAGTCGAGTTTAAAACTAAATCGAATTAACTTGCTTATTATTATTTGACTTCTTATTGTTTTATTTATCTGTATCTAAGCCTTTCAGCGTTCATAGTGGTCATCATCATGAGTTATAATAATAAGATATATACTCCTAAACAATTAGCAAATTTTTGTAAACTAACTTACAGTAAAAGTAATTTTTAATTACACTAGAATTAATAAATTGTATAAATTAATAGTACACATTAGTAGTATTTTTCAAAATAAGTTTCCGACTGTTTAGGAATTATATGTTGTACTATAGCTCCTGATGATGGTTTTTGAGAGGCGGAAGCTTGAGGGATAGGTAAAGAAAACAAAAGACTGGATCGCTCTTCCAATCGTTACAACAATGTTATCTTTAACTCTAAATCAATGTTGCTACGTCCTTAGATAATTTTTAAAAAAAAGAAGAGTTTAGAAGTCCTGGAGGGAGTGCTCGGCTAGGCAGACCATTCACTATGTAGCCGTTAAAGTGTAAAAAAAAAAAAAGAAGGGAGAGGATAGTAGGAAAATAACCAGACTGAGAATAAAGGAACAATAGGACAGAAGAAACGAATACCTCTGACAAAGATTTGATCTTCGTAAAGGAAAGCCAAATTTTATGGCAGGTTAAGCTTCAAATGTCGGAGAACAGAATCTCCAAAAAACTTCTAAACGGAAAGCTTGGCAGATATCACAGATAGAGGTGGCAAACTTGCCTCAAGGTGGGTGAAGAACATCGAGAACGTCCCGAAAGAGATAACCTTGAAATGACGAAAGAAATTAAGTGATAGAAACAGCAGCGCCGTCGCCGCAGCATCATAACAAATATTAGCTTCCTTAACAAAAATTACCTCAAAAATGAATAAAAGAATATATACGAAGCAGTATCCAAATAGGAATAATGTATCTGGAAGAAGACGAAAAAGCAACATTTACAAAATTTGTAAGTCGATTCTTATATAAGACAATCTGCGCTAAATTGGATAAATATGACACACAGGATATAATAACGAAATACAATATTTACCTGACTATTCAGCAGTGCCGAGTGTATGATCAACCACAGTATCTAACATTTCATCATCAAGTTCCACAGTTGATGATCTTGCCTGTTGCGTTTCATCCCATGACCCTGTATGACTTGGAGGTCTAGAACCGCTACCTCCAACACCACCACCACTTCTTCTACGGGTTACTCCACTACTTTCCTGTTGCTGTTCACATGTACTTCTAGTTAATGTTCCTGTTGGTTGAACAAGGGACTGACTGGATGCTGGTTTTACAGTTATAATCAGATTCCAACAGTTAGCTACCATCATATCTGTTACCTGTAATGCAAAATGAAATATTTTCTTTATGTTGTACTCAACCAATATCCATTAGTCTGACCAAACTTTTATTAACAACGCAATGATAAATTAAATGATAATAATTACAACTCCCTGCTGCTAATTACCCAGCAGTCATGCGCCATATATTTAATAAAAAAGAAAATTAACATTCATTTGTCCTCAACGTTTAATCTGAGGAAAACGAATTTTTTCAAGATAAATTGTATGACTTCCAGAGTAACCTGAGGTTTATTAGAATTATTCTCCAAGCAGCTACTATTTCTATGAGTTCCAGCATTTCTACTTCCATATAAGCATTCTTAATATCATGTGGGCAGTACAATTACATGGATAGAACACTATCCGGGAGACCCTGAACCAGAGGTCCATCAATCTTTCACAGTTCCAGGATAGAAATGTGGGACTGTATGTGTATGTTTAAAAAAAAAAACTCTGGTGTGAAACACTCACACGACTTTCTCTTACTCCTTTTAATACAATTGTATATAAAATGATAAATTTTCTTGAAACCCAAATTTTTAATATTTGTCCTAACATAAATATAGAGGTGGTGGGGATAAGTACCCCTAATCTAATAACAACTAACCAACTACTAATCTAATAACATTAAAATAAACACCACAAATTCCCAACTATCTAAAATAATTTTTCTCAGGAAAATGTGTCAAAAAAACTGATACGTTTTTAACTATGCAACAAACATCCAAATCTAAAGAAAAATATTACAACCGTTATCGAGAAAATCCAAAAACACTCAAAAACATCGCACTTCCAGGTAACCGATTTTCTTCAAATTTGGAATTCCATCAATGCTTCTAATGCTATTAGAGGTGTGCTTTAAGGAAAAGCATCACGCTAGTGTTCCCCGAAACTCTCAAAAATAAATTTTCCTGGGAAAATGTTTCAAATAAAAGTGATAGGTATTTGTGTATGTGTGTATATAGATAGTATATGGATGTTTAAAGAAAATCACTTAAACGGAACACCAAGTTGGGGCTTCCTGCGACTTTTCTTTTGATATATGCTGTTACGAGCGCGCTCACACTAACACACACAATGAGAGAGAGAGATACAGACCATTCACTAAATCATTTTTTTTTTTCGATTTAGGGAACTTCAAAACATGTATTTCCTGTGAAAACTCAACTTCGAAAATCTGGCACGATCGCAATACTTTTTGTTATTAAGAGTAAGAGAATGTAAATAAAATTACAAATACATTATAGTGCATCCGAAATATAATATAAAAGTCGTACTTCCTGTAATCTGACTTTCTTCAAATTGAATTTCGGCCTAACATTAATGTATAATATACTGAAATGGCACTTTAGAGCTACGCCTATCATCACTCGCGCCCGAGAATATCCCTGAAATGAATTTTTCCGAAAAAATATTTCACAAGAAAGTTGTAGCTCTTTAGTTAGACCAAGCTTAAAGAAAATCCAAAATCTGAAAAATCTATTCAAAAAAAATCCATTTGGTCGATCGATTTTGACCAAAATCTTATTCTCGTATCTCCTGATAGATCCTAAATGAAAGTTTCAGCTTTCTGCGATTTTCGGTTTTTGAGTTTTGCCCACAGAATAGAAAGCAAACTTTTTTAGACAGAGGATTCCAAAACGTATATTTCCGGTGAAAATTCAATATCGAAAACTTGAAACGATCGCTACATTTCCTCTTACAGTAGTAAGAGAAAGTAAAAATATATTTACAAAATAACTCAAAATACGTATGTCAATTTTGTAAATCTGGCTTAAATGCGGCGAATATGCTAAAGCAGAATGAGAAAATGAACAAGTTACATACGATTAAAATGTCTCAGAAAGTTTTGTTCCTTTCATCTTCCCAAAATGTCAATAAATTTTAATTTTATGATTTTCTTTCCTTACCCTTCATTCACTAATTCGATTTTTCAATTAATGCTATGTTTCATATTTAACCAAATACTAATAAAACAAAACATCTTGGAATTCTTTCCGAAAATTTTTATTTTGCCTCCGCCAAAATAACGGATTACACTTCAAGCATTAATTTAAACAGTTTTTCAGTTAAAAATGTTAATTTCATTTATGCAGATACCTGATCAAGAGTTTTGCCAGCTACTTCTATTCCATTAACTTCAAGTACTTCGTCATTGACAGCCAGAAGTCCTGTACTTTCGGCCAGTCCACCCGGTACTAAACGTGAAATGAATATTCCTGGCACCTACAAACATGAAATAATAAATTATGAAACGAAAATTTTCAAGAAACTAATGAACATAAGAAAATTAATACTAAACAAATCTAACTTTACCTTTAACTTTAAGAGAAGAGAAAAGATAATATTAGATGATAAAATACGAATTTTGGGGAAATACATACAATAATTGCATACCAAATATGGTATTTACATATCCAATGTAGTATTTACCTTTTGCATGCCATCTTGTGTAACCCTAAAACTAGTACCATCCCTAATATAAAAACCAAGAGGTCGTTCTGTTCCATGTTTAACCAGTTTTACACGGCGACAAGTTGCCGGTACTATATCGACGTCTATTATGGATGATACCTAAAAACGACAAACCAGAAGTAAGTTATGTGTGCATTAAGTTCATCGATTATTCAAACATTGTTCTGCAAGAGCATGAATCTAGGTTTTGCTGTTCATACATTAACACAACGAGTAGGAATGAAGAAGTGCACCAACCTTTCTCAGATGGTGCCCTGTAAATCAGGTTTACTCCCGATTTCTTTTCTGCAGAAAATGCACTTATTTATTCCATAAATCTTTTAAATTTAATGAAACACACAATGCTTTCAGTTTCAAATAATTATGTACATTTGGATAAATAAAACAGAAAATTACATTACCTGTCTAAAATCATGTGGATTCGATATAGCCAATGACTTTGACTTTCCAGGTGTCCCCCATATACTAGATATCAGATTTTTATGTTTAAATGTTCCATAGCCATTTAGTTCCTCTAAACTTTCTCCTAGAAATATATAAATGTGAGTCAGTTACGCCAAAACGAAATACGATGCTTAAATATTTCCTTAAGACTCAATTACATTCTTCTCATGTGAATTTGATTTAAATTTTTCAATCCTTATATAAAAATGCAACTGTTATTACAAACCTTTTCTTTGAATAATTAACCTCAATAATGGCTTAGCATTTTGTATAGCTCTACTTAAATTGCCGTCATTATTAATTGGCAACAAATCACCATCTCGTGGATCTGTGTAAGATATTAAAAACGCTGTATCTGCCAGATTATGTACTTTTTCTAATAAAGCCTTTAATTCTTCATATTTTGGCGTAGATGATCTCGGTATAGAAAATCTACGAAATTCTGCATCAAACTGTTTAAAACAAATAAATTAATTAACAATAAATAGAACAATCCAACAGTCAAAATGTTTACATGAACTCTGTGAATGATTTGAGGATATAAGAGATTGGGCATCAGGACGCTGAAATGCAGGTTCATCAAAGTTTTATAGTGAGGCAGAATTAAATAAAGTATGAACTATAAAATTGTACAGATTTTTTGTAACCTATCGATGCCATTACTTAACGATGTTTTATGCTGGATACGTTATTTCCGCTTTTTGCATTTCATACTAAATTGAAATAAAAAGCACATTGTTATATATTTGTTAATCGAGGGCTTCGCCACCGCACCACTTTTACCTCCCCCACGACCCTACAAATCTTATCCGGGGTCCCCCAGAATGCCCTCACCTGAAGTGCGTACACGCCTGATCACTTTCTGCATAGAGTCAATTTGTTCATATAACACTTTTCTAAATGAATACACGATTGCAAATTATGATGAAGATACTATGCTTCTGGAAACTCCTAACTGTCATCTCACTTTTCACTATACACATTCATTGTGAAAACATTTCATAATTCCTCTTACGGATAAAGAGAAAAAGGTAACGGGAGGAGTCTATTCCCTACTTCAGCCAAATTTTTTAATGCAGAAAGAATGTATGGTTTGTTATCTTAACTTTGACAAGGTTGGCTAAATGAGACCATAATAAATATTAAATAATTACATTAAACAAGAAATAAGATATATCAATTCTTCATTAAATGTAATATAATTTGTTTCTTAAAACAACATTTATTTTAAATTAAAATTTTTCTGAAGCGGCAGGTACTTACATTAAATTTTAATAGCAACATTTATTTTTTGAATTTTAGATTCTTTCAAAATGTCAAAGAAATATCTTTTAACCACTCAAAAAAAAAAACGTTAAAGTACTGCATTTCGTTGTTGAGATGTGTTTTAAAGGTGCAACGACTACTGGGTCTTTCGCAACCACTGTATTTTCATATTTTTGGCAAATGAATATTTTTCCATTGAAACAGAAAAAGTATCAGAGATATCACCACAAACAGAAAAAGGCTTTTCGATAAAGTCCTCTGGTTAACCAGGCAGAAAGTGAATATTATACACCAGCATGATGGTCAAAATCTAATCTTCTAGCGGACCCAACCACCTATCAAATACTGGTAAAGATATTTTCACAAAGATAAAATTCAAAATTTAATTCGAAATTCAAAGAAAACAAGTTCAAATCATTCATTAATAATTCAATCAGCATTGTAAAAATACATTAATAGCAAAAGCTTATAGTTACTTAAATCTGATATATGACCAAGTAAATGCAGAAGAATTTCAGTAACAAGATAATTTACTTGACAGTACTCTCTTTCATGAAATAGAAACTCATAATCTATTTCAAATTTGAACTTTCTTAAACAATGAGAGAATCAAATTGGTCAAAATTTAGCCACTATACAAACAATTTACTAACCTTTGTTTTTACTTCGACGACACCTGAATCTATTCTATTTTCTTTTTTGGAATGCCGGGACATCTTTTCCCCAAACATTCAGCTTATTTCGGAAGGCACTACTTTTCGTCGAAAAAGGCACTTAAGCTTCTCAAAATGAGTTAGTTAGGACTGTCATGGCTAACACCCCTCCCAACTACAATCTTTCCAAAATCACAATTATTGTGGTTACCCTCTACGATTGCTTGTACATCGATACATCATGCACATCTAATCCATCATTTTTTAGCATAATGTTTTTTCGTTTTTCTTTTTAAATTTATTACACTTTTCCAAGATTTATTTCTATTCATCATACGTGCTTCTAAATATTTTTTTATCATTAGCATTATTTCATTTTTATTTTACTATCATTACCATTATTATAGTATTCTACAACAATATTTCATCATTTTTTATTCATCTTATTGATGAAGAAGTAGTGAATACGTATTGCGAATGGATTTTTTTTTGCGGTTTCTGGATTTTTCCAACTTTTTTTTTTATAAGCTACAAACTTCAATTATGTAGCCATATGGTTTTTATTTGCAACATTTTTCCGTCAAATTGTTCAAGGAGTATTCGGGGAGGGGCGGGATTATGCTTTCCTCTAAAGCGCTATTTTTAATTTATTATACAATTTTATCATCTATATAATATTAATTAAAATTACATGTTCTCCAAACTTCTAACTTTAGAGAAAATCAGTAATTCATAAACATAGAGTACGGTACATACTGAAAAAAGGGTGCACTTGGGAGGAGTATGTAAAGCAGTCAGCCGTGCAGTCCAACTCCTTTTACCCTTATTTCATTAAATAACAAATTAAAACAGTCACATTTTAAAGCCTAAACTTTCTATCTTACACCATCGTAATCACAATTTGATTGTGCAGCTGACATTTCGCAATTTCTATTATGAACTTGATACGGTTAACACTTGTAGGAATTTCAAGTTCACGCCCATACAAAAGTTGGCCCATAAAGCCCTCCTAAATATCATTTTAGTGAAAAGTGTTGTCTACATTTTTCAGAATTCACCGAAATGCAGAATTTATTGAAGAACAAAGCATTGTGTTCATTTTCTCGATGACTAACTGATCTGGTCATTCTAGAGTACATCTTGAACTTCCCTGACATAGGTTAGATATCTTGTTTGCCTTCTCAGTGTGTGACTTATGTTTTACTACTGTGAAGAAAAAATGGGAAGTAATCAGAAAAATTGTCTTGAAAAAGAACAAGATACCGGAAGACGTCGGCATGGTCAAATGATGAAATTCAAATTTAATTCGTGAGTGCGTGTAGCACTCTGGAACACAGTTTTAGAACAATATAAAGACAAGTTGCTGCGATAAGTGTACTTAAATAATATAAATATTATAAGTTGATATGTTTGAATTAGCGAACTCTGGTTAATTAATGTGTTATTTAAAATAACTTGAGAACAAGGGGGTTTATATGTGACTGTTCATGTGAGCAGGTTACTGTAGTCGGTTTTTGCAATTAATTTATATATTACATTATTTCGTTTGATGGGCGGGATGTTGTCTTTAATTTTGGTTTATATTGTCTTTTTTTTGGCTGTTATGTGCGGAGAAAGTTACATTCTTATGTCTTAAAAGGATTTGTTTATTGTTTCAGATTGGCCTTTTATGTATGTTTTTAGCACATCCTTGTCGAAACTAATTGGTAAAACAGAATCGCTTTAGCCACCAGACCTATACCATACTAACAAAAGTAAATTATAAATATACATAACAAAAAACTCTCACAGATGAAATATATTTTTTGTTTGCATTACCATTCTCAATTGTTCAGTTTATAGAAGAACATACATCAATTGATTAAGATGTTTTTACATTCATAATTTATTTAGTAGGTGATATTAACAATACAACAGATGTAATTGCATTATAAATTACCAAGAGCAGGAGGAGGTAATTGCATTTACACTTTTTTTACAGATACTGCCATGGTACTTCTCCATCTGTCATAAAATAATGTTTGAAAATGTCTCGTATGGCCTTGCACTGATTGGAGTTGTAGCTATTGTCATTAACTATAGTAGCAAGCAAGTGGCATACAAATGTTTCATTTAGGAAGTTTTCTTCATTTCGCCACTATCCTGTTACAACTCCTTCATTTGCTCTGTCAGAATCTGCACTGATTGCATAGAAGTTATGGTGGGTGCGCGAGTCATCAAGAAATTATGCAGAGCACATATTGCCAAAACCACTTGTAGTTTTATCAGGACTCAATTTATTTGATTTCGCAAAACTCTAAATCGAGCTGATATAGTTCCAAACATATTCTCAGATATACATCTTTCCCGTGACAGCCGCCTGTAATTAAAAACTCTTTCTGAGCCTTTCAGATTTTTCTGTGAATAAGGCGTCATGGCTGTAGGTGTCTGAAATACATAGTGATAGAATTAAAAGCTGCTATATATGTTATGTATAAATATATACACTCACACACAAATAATATTCATTACAATAATATAATTTATTTCTTACAGGAAATTCCATTTCTGAAAATAGTAGATTCCCAACCTTCATATTCATCAATTTTTTAACCGTTACATGCATTAAAGAGGAAGAAGAATAGCAGTGAAAATGAGAGCGAGGAGAAATTAAAAAAAACTCTCAAGATGGCTTATGGCAACATTGCAAAAGTTAACTGATTCAGAGCAGGTTTTGGCGAGGAGGTTAAGTAAAAATAAGAAGAAAAGACTGAGGAGCGAAATTGAACGAATAATGGTTCAATACGAAGATAGTGATACTGACACTGAGGAAGCCAATGATTCAGCAGAAAATTTATATTCATTAACTGATATATATTAACTGAATTAATTATTATGTTTACTGTGGTTTTTGAAAGCTTTATGTGCTAATTTTTTGCATAACTATTTGTTAATAGGTTGGTTGAATTTGTGCGATTCAGAATAATTATCTGTTGAATTAGTTTGTAGTTATTTATAAAGGAATAATTATCTCATTAATCAACAGGTGTATACGTTTTGAGCTTTGAAATACTACTGCATTTATAAGATAACAATATAAATAAATAAAAAAAATTGCTTTTTTAAAATACATTATAACCTACAAGGCATTACTATAATTACATTATCTTACTAACTAAATCAATAATCTTTTTCGCATTTGATTTCATGGTATTAAACAGTTTTGCCGTTTATTATACATTTGATTTCATGGTACTAAACAGATTTGATCATCGAAAGTACTATTCTTGAAAAAGTCGCACTATAATAGCCCTACATATGTACTTGACATAAAAAGTATGTTTGATATTATGGAACAGAACTAGCTTAACTTATTTCAGGATATTTCTGCATCATTATATATCTTTATTTTAAGTTAGGTAAAGCTTGGGCTACCCTGTTAGATCGAGCGATTCCTTGTCATCTACCTCGACGTGTGTTCACTGCCAATTTATTATTATTTTACCAATATATATTTTCACTCGCCATGATTACCTAAGCGAGCACTTGCATAGAATTGGAGTGGTACGGAATGCCGGATGCCCACTTTGCGGTGGCACACTGAACGGTGAGCATCTTGCTGGTGCCAAGCTCTATACCAGCAGCGTGAGGATACTGCCGAACAAGAATCCTTGCGCTAGGGATATGTTGGGTTGCCCGAGACAGAAGATATTTGTGACAAAACATTTGCTGTGATGGAAATGTGTTTACAGCCAGTCTCAACGCGAAAGAATTGACCTGGGGTATTGAGAAGAAGTTTGAACTCTCAATCGTATTTATAGAACCCAAGGACCAAATTTCACCGCATACAGCACAGTAGATACAATAACTGATTCATAAAGTTTCATTTCACTCTCTCAACTATCATCTTTGCCCTTAATTAGTACCTCTAGCAATTATTAAACTTGAAATATAAATATTTAATATTTTATCTATTATAGCTTCCTTAAAGGATTGAATGCATAGGCCCACATGTGGGTAAGTATGACCACGGTCCAAGACATGAATTTGTCTCCGTCTTTTTATGATTTGTTTTCATAACTCCATATGAAAACAAATCATAAAAAGATGGAGAACGAATTATAGAACTTATTTGTCTGTAGGGGGGGAAATCGATTTAAAAAAAAAAAAAGAAAAAAAAAGTTCTATAAAACATTTGGTGAGGACAGGTCAAGAAAGAAACATTCACTAATGCTATCGTTTCGACAGAGTTTCCTGTCTTTATCGAGGCTTTAATGTAAAAAAAACAGTACAATGATGAACCATAATGCATTGATAATAATGCATAATAATTCTGAAAATGCAGAATAATAAAAACAAAAAAATGTTAAAACAATAATATTGAAAGGGAAGGGATTAGCTCGGTGGTAGCGCGCTGGACTAGCATCGCGGAGATCACGGGTTCGAATTCGAATCCAGCCGTGCTACCCTTAGATTTTTTCTTCCTAGGAGTCTCTACACCTCACTGTTCGGTGATGGACAGTGTTGTCGTAACGGGAGAACACTGTCCGGAGGCCGGCAGTGCACTGAGAGGGCTCCGGGCGCAAATGACCACAGATATTGAGGCACCTTAAATTAAATTAAAAAAAAAAAAATATTGAACTTACATAATATAGTCGTGGAGATGTGGAGAAAGAATTTTTAAATCATACACATTAGTTACCTATTCAGATAGTTATGGATCAATTATTACAAAAATCTATCCAAACACTATTGATATCTCCATACCTTAAGTAAAAGATTTTCTTCAAATTATGCACATAAATTAAAATATACCATAGAATGTTGTTTAATTTTTTAAAAAAAAGGATAACAAATTCTTATCACCCACACCCCAGGATTTTTATTGAAAATTTCATATTACTAATTTAACATTAATACTTTTCATCTTACAATTATTAAATTCTATTTCCCAGGTAATTCAATCATTAAAAAAATCTCTGATTTGGAGCATCTAAAAAAAACGGCGTATTTTTCGAAAGGCCCAAGACGTAGGAAAAAAATTAGTATTTTAATTTGATAAAATCCAAAATTTTATTTTTCTAATCAAAGTCTAATTCATATTAAAATGAATTTAAATAAAAATTAATAAATTATGAACATAGTTTTATACTATTCTGTGATTTTTCCTAAAAATATTAAGTGGGTGATTGCAGAGCCGTTGGCTGCAATTTTCCCAGCCTCGATCTTTCCGTCGCCGTCATCAGTCTGATGAACACCAATGTATTCTAAATGTATGTAAAATTAATTCATTAAAATTTGGGTAAATTAAAATAATAAATAATACTTATTTTACAAATTATTAAATAAACAGTAAGTATTAAAAATATTTAAGAAATTATTTTTTTATTGATTGATTACTAAATGAAATAAACTAAATGGATTCCGAAATTTAGGTAATATTTACTACTTAACAGTAATAGTTCAGAATCAATTATTCCATCAGAAAAATAGTATTTCAATCTTATAATAAAATAAAAAATGGATTTATGAGATTTTTTTTTTAAAAAAACATCAGAGAAAATTAAGTAGGTCCACTGAATGCATAATTGGGTCAACTGAAATCCACTAATTGAATATGGCGTAATTATGACAAGGATTTTTTTTTTTCATACCCACGTGACTTTCTTATGTTTCATAAAACATACATTAAAGCTTAAAAAGTATTATTTATATATTTTTATTGACCAGAAAATAATTATTTTTAAACAGATTTCAAATCAATCGATGATCACTCTATAATTGATTTGAAATCTGATCGGATTAATAATATCATAACTACAATGGTAATGGTTTAAAAGTTAAGCCTAACCAAGGCATTTAAGTATGGACAGTTAGTATTCAAAGCTTAAAGAAAATCAGTGGAGCATTGAAAGCACACTTTCGGTTAACTATTTTTCTTCAAACTTGGCTTTCTATTGCTTTGATCTACATAATTGTAATGTATGGATGTAGAACAATAAATCACATTGAAGTGTCACTTTCAAGGAAAATTTTACGTTGCAATTCACCCAGAATTCCCAAAATCACTTTTTCTGGAAAAATGTTTAAAAAAATAATCATTGAATCATTTGGGCTATTTTTGAGAAAATAGTGAAAAACTGAGAAGAAAAAGATCTGTTGTTAGTGAAATTAATACAATATAAAATTGAGAAATGTGGCTCAGCCACTCGTTTCAATGTAGCTACATATAGTCCAGAAGACAGTTTCAATAACATTGAAGGACCTCAAATAATATTTTAAAATTTATCTGTGCAATTAGCATTTCAAAGATTAAAGAAAACGTTATAGCAGTTTTCGAGAAAATTGCTACTCAAAAACCTTTTCTAAAAAGTTGCTCATCCGGTTAACTGTTTCTTCCAATTTGATTTCTAGCCAATATTTCTAATGGATATAAATTTTATACAGGTGGCAGTACCATACTCTCGGGTATTCATATTGTATTCGCAATTTGCTCCCATTGGCATTCCGTTATTTTAGTAAGGATTTGTCTTTTAAGTAGATATAAATCAATTAATATGTAATGTTATTAACAATATGAAGAAAAAGATGAGAGTGAAAAACAATTTGGTTTGCTGAAAATTGTGCACGTGATGCTCTCGGGACATTGTAATAAAAGTAATGGGTATTATACGTGTAGATGGAATACACGTTTAAAGAAAATCTTTGGAGCCGTTTTTGAGAAATTCGTGACAAACTGAAATTTACACTTTCGGTTGATAGATTTTGCTGGAAACTTAGTTTCAGATGCTATGGTAGTATATAATACTCGTAGGAATAAAGATTTAGCTTCCTGACATTTTTCTTTATTTGAAATATTCTGTTCACACACACAAAGACCATTCGCTAAGAACAATTTTTTCCTACTCAGGGAATCTCAAAACATTTATTTCTGGTGAAAACACAATTTCTAAACTTTAACAGGATCGCAACACTTCCTGTTACAGTAGTAAGAGAAAGCAAACATTGTACATTTGAATTATAATGATTGCAGAAAAACAGTAGTCATGTAACTGTTTGATACCATATTTTTGCACACGGTAAATCCACATTCATTTCGGATTCCTTTATTTCCAGAGATTTCAAAATTATTATTCTTATTAAGCAGTTCTGCAAGAATAGTTATTAAATTTTACCTGAATTTAACAATTAAACTATAAATTAAACTATTAATTGATTATTATTAGTATTCTTTTTTTTTACAGGTAATGCGGGACTGGTTGCTAAGGGGGAGTGCTTTATTATCAAAATAAATGATTATTTTAACCAGTGCGTTAAAAAAAAGTTTATCCACGGATATTGCTAATTCCGCCCAGACTTAGTAATGCGTTGTTCTATTTTGCGATTATAATATTTTAAACTGTGTCCAATGTAATGAAGAGCAAGAAGAGAAGACATCGAAGAATATGCAACTGCAAAAGATTGTTACATATCCCAACCTACAGCAATAAAGGTAGGCTGGGGAATTATAGCTGTCCATGTTTATGTTGACTTTACTTGGCATTCTGGATTCTCTGTTATAGTATTGATATGAACATTAGAATAAAATGATCTCGGTTTAAATAAATACAGAATAATTATAATTCCTTCAAATTATGTCACGTCGCATGCATTTTTACTGCATAAATTCTAAATATTTCTTTAGCCTTTTTAAGGATTGAATTTATTAATGAAAATGCGATATTTTTCTTGTAATCTTTTATTTAGCAAAAGTCATCACTCTGGAAAATTCTTAGACTTTTTTTGAGTTTACTTTTCCATTCACAATTGTTTCATTAATAAAATCGTCAAATATAAACTAATTTATGATAACAATGATATACGAGTATAATGACAATGATACTGTTATATAGTTAATAATTGGAATTATTATTGTTTAATAAAACATTTATATTAAGAAAGAACACTATTAATATCCCACTTTGGAACTTCCAGTCCAGGTAGAGCAGAGTCGGTGAGCGAATTCTTGACGTTATTGTTGCAGGTGCTAGTTGTACAGATCTACACATCCAGCGCCCGCTCTAGGGGTGGGTAACCCGAACATTAATTTGTCCGTGGCATCATTTTGGCTGTAACTGTGAGAAAATATTGATGTTAAATACTCAATTAATAGAAAATTTCACATATCAATTTTTTCGTTCCCATAAAATTTACAGTGCATAGCATATTTATATAGTTTATGACTAAAGGATAAAAATATTTACACTATTATTGAAAAATTAACGCAGAATTTGTAAAGGACGATGCTTGAACTTGTTTGAACATGCATATACTTCTCTCTCTGAACAGAATAGCATTAGCTCGCGAGCAGAGCGCTGCTTCAGCTTGTGTTTGAACATGCATAGACTTGCTTAAAAAAATAAATACATTCTTAAGGGGCGGCGTAACGTTTGAGTGGGTGCTGACATATCGTATTTCCTTATAAAAAAAATAATCAGTTGTGAAAACTCAAACGACTTTCTCTTACTCCTTTAAATACAATTATATATAAAGACAAATTTCCTTTAAACTCAAATTTTACGTATTTGCCCTAAAGGTAGGTTGGTTGAGATTGTGGCTTCTTGCCAAAATTAGTGCGCGTATTATTATTTTTATTATTGCAGTCGCGATTCCAATGACTTTACAAAATTTACCTGGCGAAGGTGGTTTCGAAAATAAGCTTCGCTTTCGTCGATTGTGACGATTTGAAATTTTTGTGTGCATTCATTTTGCCATTGCATACCAGAACAATGCTTGCACTACGTTGGCGGCTTGTTAGTGGACTGTAGTGGCGTATTTGCATTTTTGATGACAAATATTGAATCTTGTGGTTCTAAATTCTGAATGTCCCTGAGGGCTGTAGCCTAGCCAGCTGCCAATGGCTTGAGCGTGTAAACCCACCGCAAGATTAAAAATAATAAATTAAACAAGGGAAGGGATTAGCTAAGTGGTTAGCGCGTTGGACTCCCACGCGGAGGTCCCGGGTTCGAGTCCAGTGCTACCCTTAGATTTTTTCTTCCTAGGAGCCTCTACAGGTCACTGTTCGGTGATGGACAGTGTTGTCTGTAGCGAGAGAACACTGATCGGAGGCCGGCAGTGCACTGAGAAGGCTCCGGGCGCTAATGACCACAAATGTTGAAGCGCCTTAAATTAAAAAAAAATAAAAATAAAAAAATTAATTAAACAAAAAAATAAATTAACTAATACATAATATTATTCTAATTAAATAGGACAAAAAAATAATTAATTATTGTCACAAAAAAAAAAAAAAAATTAATGGTTTTGGGACCATTATTTTAAATTAGTGAAAAATAAAAGAATCAAATACATTTTTTTATCTTATAACAATGGTAAGTTTATAAATTTACTTAACTCTTTTTTAAAGACAACTATTACCAGATTCGTTCGCGGAAAAAAAGAGCAGAAAAAATGAAAAACGTAATATGTGAAGTAGCAATTCTAGCATTAAATGTTCCTTTATATGATTCGTCGACCATCACTCCCACGACTTTATAGTACTCTAATTATAACAATTTAATCCAGACATTTTCGTTAAAATTGCAGGAAGAAGAATGGCAGTGGTTTGGATTAAGTCTTCTCTAAGGGCTTCTGGAGTAGTTGGTTTCTTGGCATAAATATTTCTTTGAGATATCCCCAAAGAAAAAATCAAGAGGGCATAAATCTGGCGATCTGAAAGGCCAGCTTACCGGTCTGTCTGCAGATCCTGAAAAGATGACTGTTACGCGCACTATGCCTTGGTGGCGAAGAGAGAAGAGAATGAGATGTTCAGTAAACCTGGATCGGGAGACTAGGACCGGCAAACTGGCCTTCCAGATCGCCAGATCCCTCTTGATTTTTTTCTTTGGCGATATCTCAAAGCAAAAATTTATACCAAAAACCAACAACTCCAGAACCACCTAGAGAAGACTTAATCCAAACAGCATAGCAATATCGGCATTAGCAACTTCATATGTTGGGCAGCGACGGCGTTTTGCCGTTTAAGCCGAGGAGGTCATTTTGAATTAATAGGAAATATTTTTTTATAAATAAAATAGAAAACTGTTTTGTTTTAATGATGTTTTAAGTCCCTTAAGGTTTCAAAATAGCTTTCAAGTTTGAACAGCATTTGAACTCAATTATTTATTCGAAATTAATGAGAAAATCCGTTTTTAATTTTAGTTTACGAAACAGTAAAATGGAAAAAAAAAGATGATAATTGAATCTTTATGGTTAAATATGTCGGCAACGGTTTGAAATATTGAAGTGAAATTAACGGCATGTTTCTTCATTTTTTTTAATAGTTTTCAATACAGTAGTAAAAAGTGGGGGTCAAAAGGAAATCATCACTTTTCAACCCAGAATTAAGGTGTAAGGCGGCAATAAAATCAAAAAAACCATTAACTCCATCCTAAACTAGAGCGAAAATACTTCAACAAACGTTATGTTCAGGTATTAGATATCTTACTTTAGTCTTTAGTTTTAGATATCTTGCTGACTTCTGTCATGTTCACATGTATGCTGGCTGTTTGTGTGTACTTTGTACAGTGAGTTTATTTCAGTTACTATTGTTTGATAACAAAACTCTAGTTCATTTATGTATATTGTAATGTTTTTCTTTCTAAACTAGCTACTGCAACTAGTTTTAAGTGGGTTCGTATAGATAAAATACTCTAAACTTCAATAAAGAAAACACCAATTTATTGCTATACACAATAACTTATTAAATACAACGCTTAATAATAATTATTTCACAGTTTAAACCACAAAAGTTCACTTTGTTCACTTTTTTACACTTTTCACAAACTAATAACTTCGTTTGTAACTGGGAACTCTCTCAATTCTCTGTGGTCCCTCTATTTATACCGGTAGCGAACTTTCCAGAATCTTCACAATTATTCCAGTCAAAACTAGAGCGCCGCCTGCGCTACTTACGGCCACTAAGAGAACCTTATGTACCTGTCTTCACTCCTAGATGGCACCACTGGCTGCGTTACACTGCTCCCCTCTCAGATCTGTTCGTCCCGAACAGAAACACTCGAATGATGAAGTCCTCCTTAGGCTCCTACAACGTGACGAAGATGATCTTTCCGTGATTCCACGCCTTCTTGAATCTCTGACCCTGGTGCCACCTCTTGACAAAACATTATACTGAGATCTGGAACCAACTTGTTCGCCTCCCAGATTTGGCAGCTTTTCATATGCGCGCAGTGCCTCGGCGATGCTGTATAAAAGCTTCTTGCCACGCCAGAGCCTTCTCCGAGTTTTTCTTTGAGGGTTACTTTTACTCCATTAACTGCTGGCGGAGGTTGAGCACCAGCACGTCTTTGATGTGAATTGTACACGTTGTGAAATTCTTTTAATGTCTGGAATAGAACCTGAGTCCCATCTCTTTCCACCTTCGATAGAGTAAGATCTCTTCTTTGTTGATTTCTAATTCGTTCTATACCTCTTCTGAATTTGGCTTCTTTTACTGGAAGTCCTCCAGCTTGCTGGCTACTAAACCTGGTTTTAATCCGACATCTTCTATGGCTACTCTTCCAAATAAGTCTAATGTCATTCTTCATCGCCCAAGTAACACATCAGCGCTAACCCAACCGCTGTAAACTGACAGGATTATCAGCATATTTGGCTGCGGAGAGGGAGGTGCCTGGTTTGGTATAGTTGCAGCTAACTCCACTTCCATTGGGCCACTACTGCCACTTTCTCGTCCAGTCTCCATTGCTCCGCTCCACTCAGCTCCGTGTAGGTAAAGTACCAAGCTGAGTGGTTGTAGAACTGAGTCCTTGATGCTCGCTGATGTTCTCTGGCTGTTCAGGTACACCAAACAACTGATCTCTAGTCGCATTCGGTTGCAACAGTTGAGGCTAATCAGCTAAAGGTAATGCTCGTGCCATTGGCATCTCTAACGGATCTGATGGACTGTAGCCGAGCCGTAATCTTGAATCTGATCTCCGGAGAAATGGATGCCGCCTATCCTTTCCTGCTGGTCCTAGTAGTTCTTCTTCTTTCACAGGCTCTGTCTCCATAGGTATTGGTGTTGGTTGCGTATCGACTTCGGCATTATCGTTCTCCTTTTCATCTGGCTGCGTCCATGTTTGAGATAGTAGAGCTCCTTCAAGGTTCTGATCAGTACCAGCCCTCAACAGGTAGATCAGAGCATCAATCACGTATGCCGTATGCATGAGCGAAGATACATCCAGTACTGGTAATAAATCAGCATGTTCAGAATTGTAACATCTCATCAATAACAAATAGTGCATCGGTAACTCCCTTCGGGCAGACTGGCTTTCATTGCCCCTGTCACGATCCCTAGATGGTCTGGAAGACTCCGAATTAGTGGTAAAACCCACAATCCTAGTTGAAGAAGCCGTAGAAATACCTCCAGGGTGATGCGAAGACTGTGTAGTAGATCTTGATGTACTTCCAGAAGTAGTACCACCATTCGAAAGACCACAAATTCCGCTATTACTTCCGCTAACCCCGTTAGCACTATTCGAGCTTGGGGAACCTGAACCATGGTAGAGAGGATGATGAAGATGTGCAGAATCTGACGCTGTCATAAGAGAAGCTCCAAAGCGCAACCGAGATTCGGTTGAATCCGCCAGTGTCAGAAGCCAATCCCACGGTGGTTTTAACGGTCTTTCTACATAGGTCTGTATAATTGGCACGGGTTGTTGCTGTGGTGCACTAACATTACGTAAACTGCCCAAAGGATCTGCAATTTGTCGCAGTACAATAGCAAAACTTCTAGCCGAACAAGCAGCTGTTGTAGGCTTGGTGACCCCATCCGGGTTACTATTGCATGCCGAAGATGTGTTAGTTGAACGCCTCAATGAGGACGAATCAATGAATACCAATGAATTGCCATAAGCTACTCGGAAACCACCTGATAATTTTGAACCGGTGTCTGCACTTCTAATAGCCCACTGCATTGGCTGAAGAGAAAGATTACTCCTTTGGCCCTGACCACTTTGTCCCGAACGTCTTTCTAACTGTTCATCTCCAAACAGCATTTCTTCGTGACCCAATCCTTCGCTTTTTCCATCATTCTTTTCATGCTGACTTGCCACTTTCATTGAATCACCACTTTCATCTTCTCCGAGCATAGAAGTATGCAGGATATTAGATGAACGATGCTGTATAGTTTCTTGGTTAGTCTGATCGCTGTCGCTTTCAGTTTCCACCAACAAATTTTCACTTTCACTTTCCGCACCTTCACGTTCGACTTCTCTCTCAGGTCCTTCTCTCCTTCTCTCAGGTCCTTCTCTCTCTCAGGTTCTTCTCTTTCACCCTCAGTCTCACTGCCTTTCCCATCATTCACTGGTGCTTCTAAACTTTCTACTATTTCTTCTTGAATCTCATCTTTCTCCCTTATTATTTCTCCTCTCATTTCATCCCAGCCCCTTTTAAGTTCCTCTCGGCTCTTCTTCATTTCGTTTATTATTTCTTTCATCAATGTTATCACTTCCTCCATTTTCCGCGTTTGACTTCTGGTACTTATGGGCATACAATAAAACTGATACTAAACTGTTACCTGTTTAGAGATTTTATCCCACTTCTGACACCAAATGTAATGTTTTTCTTTCTAAACTAGCTACTGCAACTAGTTTTAAATGGGTTCGTATAGATAAGATACTATAAACTTCAATAAAGAAAACACCAATTTATTGCTATACACAATAAATTATTAAATACAACGCTTAATAATAATTATTTCACAGTTTAAACCACAAAAGTTCACTTTGTACACTTTTCACAAACTAATAACTTCGTCTGTAACTGGGAACTCTCTCAACTCTCTGTGGTCCCTCTATTTATACCGGTAGCGAACCTTCCAAAATCTTCTCAATTATTCCAGTCAAAACTAGAGCGCCGTCAGCGCTTCCTATGGCCACTAAGAGAACCTTAGGTACCTGTCTTCTCTCCTAGATGGCACCACTGCCTGCGTTACAATATATTCTTTCTGCTCAATTTCTTGCTTATGTAATGACACATGAAAGTCATAACAAGGTCAAAGTGGTTCCAGCCAGCTGCTATCTTCACAAAGGATGGCAGGAATAAAAGATAATTATAACTAGTGCCTTAGCCGGTCGCTGTCTTCAAGACAAGGCCGCGGCCAAACAAACAAAGCCCCTTTTCAAGACAAGGGTCAATACTTTACATCAAAGCAAGCACCGATAAAATTAGCCAGTGACCTAAATCGCTGGTCACCAAACTAACCAAGGTCGCACACTAGGACAGATGTCTTGATGTGAGTGTTGCTAACACTAATATATAAACTTCCCCTATTGGAAGAGGGGATGATTATACTCAGTACGTCTTCAAGATCATTATACGAGCAGCAGTTCCGCGTACCTATACAGGTTTTATTTATACTTATTTCCTTAGTTGTGCATCTTAGTTCATTTATTTTAATCAATCTAAATTATTAGTTATTTATCTCCTATTTATTTCTAAGTATTTTTGTTAATAGTTACCATCACTCACGTTTAAATTATTGTACAAATACATTCTATTTTTATAAATTCCGTGTTAATAATTCGAGCACTAACTTCCAAAAATCTCTAAACTAACTTCCACTCTTCAAGACATCTACTACATACCATATGAACTCAATAAATGATTCCACTACATCTGGTGCCAGCGACTAGGATCCGAACAGCGATTCCAGTTCCTTCTGAGTAAGTCAAATATTTATACATATTTTTTTTATTATTTTTTTTTTACTGGGTTCATATACGTTCAATCAAATTGAACTATTTTTTTGAGAATTTATGAAAACTAGGGGATCAAACAAAACTCGTGCAAGTCCCATTAAAATTTCTGACCCTCAATCAGTTAATGTCATGAACATATAATCTTAATGGTGTACAGATGTCGCTAGAAGAGGCTGTGCAACACCTCTTGGGTGAAAGGGAAAGGTCTGCACCTGCTCCCCCGGCCCAAGATAAAAATCCATAATTGCAAATCTGAACCTTTTAAATCAGATTCCGTGTTCTGACGGAGAACAGAACACAAACATCGAACTTTTTCTAGAAGAGGTACAACGCTGTGCTAGATTGTCACGATGGGACGACGATACCACATTAGAAGTGGTTGAATTTGAAATTTCCGGTACCGCAAAAACCCTCTACAACCCTCAAAAATCACTACTATTACGAGAAGGTAAGGTAGTTATTTTAAAACAATATAAAAATTGCTGCTCAACAGGTACCACACAGAACAAACGCCTCTCGTTCTGTTACGCCAAATCACTAATATGCAGGCTTCCCTGCCGAGTCATTTGGATAGAAAAAATCGCCGACAAGCTCCGTCACCTGCACTCTCTAATTTCAGACAAGGCCGAGGCAAACCCAAAATTAACTTTACAAACGGTGTTAAATAAAATCACCACAGATACCTTCATTAGGCTACTTCCGCAAAATCTAAGGAACGAGGTCCGCACTAAGCTTCCTGAAACCTTAGACAGTGCCCTGGAATGTACTACGGCACTGAGAGGGATAAAGGCTGCAGACTCTGCTCCGTCAGTGTTTGCTATAACGCCAAAACCCAAATTAACTAAACCGGTGACAAAGCAAAATAATCTTCCGCCATCGCCATGTAAATACTGGGGGAGTATGCATTTTCACGCAGAATGCACTCAAAAAAATTAACCCCCAGTATTCAACGTAGTAAAAAATCGGCCATGTCGACATTGCTCAGGGCCTCATTTCGATAGACATTGCACGGCCCCAAAAACAAAAGCGCGTACAAACTTCGGCAAATTCTCGCCGCAATCCAATAAATTTAATAACTTCCAAAGGCGTAGTAACCAACGCCAATCCACATACACCCCAATATCACAATCAGCGTCAGACGGAAGTAAATAAGCCAACACATAATATTACTGACAAACCGAACTACCAGTATAGCAATAAATACGGCCATACTGCTCGAAACTGTTTTCTCATCGAGCCAGAAAACGGCTAAATCACCGGCAGTCACAGGCGTTTCGACAGACCGCAACTACGGCAATTACCCCGGCATCAATTTCGCAAGACAATTACTACGAAAAAAGTAATACATTGCAACACACTGTAAACTCTGCACTTCCTGTCTCACAGCAGCAAAATGACCCACATAACGCGAACACACAGCTTATCCTACCCATTAGGGGCTATACCAGTCATTAAATTTGCGAATAAGTGATTATGAAATTCATAAATTTGTAAATTTCCTTTTAATAAATTGATTAACCTTATTTACTTAAAATCGGAGATTAGATAGTTGCGTTTATAAGCATAATTAATTATTTTTCTCTAATATAACGTTAATTCAATCTATGTCGCAAGTTTGTCCGAACCTTCTACTTTTCCTTCAAAAAGGCAGAGAAGTTCTCCAGACAACTCGTTACCTGAGACGAAAAAAGCTTCCTTGAGTGAAGTCGCAGAAATGGAACAACTTTCCTCTCCTCTCTCATTATCTTCGCTAAAAGAGGTAATTTCTAGCTTACTAGATTCTAAATTGGCTCCTCTCGCTACTAAGAGTGATATTGAAGGTCTTAAAAATGAACTAATTCTTCTTAAGGAAGAAAATTCTCAACTCAAAGCTGATATTGCGACTCTTAAGAAGACAAACTCGCAATATGAATCAAGGCTAGAAGATTTAGAAATTTTTACTCGCCGGAATAATCTAATTTTTAAAGGAATAAAACATTCACCGAATGTAAATCCGAAGGTCACTGTAATCGGATTCTGTCAACAAACATTAAAAGTTGAAATCTCTCCAGATTATCTCCATGTAGCCCCGTTGGGACCTACTGAGAATCTTAAAAGGCCTCTTCTTGCTAACTTCCTGCGCCTTCAAGATAAGCAAGCTGTGCAGAACTCTTTGAAAATTTTGAAAGGTACTGGTTTCGTGGTTCACCAGGATTTTCCTGCGGTAACTAGGATCAAAAGAAGTAAGCTTTTACTTCTTAGGAGAGAAATCAACAGGCTAAAAAGCCATATCCACATACGCCTTCGCACACAATTCTTGTTAATTGAAGGTTGTAAATTCCATTGGTCGAACGAGGTTGGCATACTCTACAACGGCGAAAATGGTCTTCCGAAGCTCGAAGCCCTGGTTGGTGTCGATATTACAGATTTTGTTACCTCTCTGCTCACAAACTCACTTCCAAAGGATTACTTCTCTGCTTCCTCTCGGCGTAATGGTGCTACTAGTTCGAAGTCAACCGTGCAACCTGTCAGCTTCTGAGGTCAACCTGCCGTCTGTCACCTGAATTCTCCTAATACGGTTAAGTTAGTCACTAAAACAATTTCAGTTGTATCGTATAATATTGCTGGTCTGAGATCCAAAGTGAGTAATTTTGAGTTTTTAAAATTTATTAAAAATTATGATATTTTTATTCTCTTGGAAACACATGTATTAGAAAATTTTTTTGCTTCTTATAATAATTATTTTTCAGAGTATAATCTCTCATGGGTGCCTGCTAAGAAACTCTCCATACGTGGACGCGCTGGCGGAGGAATTCTTTGCGGAATAAAACGTTCCTTCAATAATATCTCCTTCTCGTCTCTGGGTGACTTGGAGTCAATTTGCTTTGAGCAGGTGGCATGTCTCTGCGTCTGATTCCGCTATATTTGTGCTGCAATAACTGGGATGAAGATTTCCTTGCGCTTCAGGATTCTATTCGGGCGAACTTATTAACGAACACAATTTTAATTGGCGATCTTAATGTTAGGGTAGGCTGCTCGCAGTCTCTCCCAGATGGTCTGACGCTCAATAACCCCAAATGCTACTCAATTAGAAAGTCCAAAGACAAAGTGATGAACTCTAGAGGATCCCGTTTTCTAGAATTTTGTGACGACATCGATTTGGTAATTTTAAATGGTCGTTTTTCGGAAGATGAAGAAGGCGAATTCACTTTCGTTGGACCGATGGGTTGCTCTGTGAATGACTTATGCTGTGTATCATTTAATTTCCTCCCTTATATCGACCGTTTTAAGGTTATGAATGAAACTTTCTCCGACCATTTCCCCATTTATTTTTCCATCACTTTAGAAGGGGAAGAGCCATGCCTTTCCTTACCGCTACTCCCGCAGTTGTTTTGGAGACATTCTGATAGGGATATCTACAGAGAAAACCTCTTTAGAGAATTAGAAGCTATAACGGAGTTTCCTGTTGATCCTCAACAATATTCTGAAACTTTGACCTCTTGCATTAAGCGTTCCTCTCCAGCCCGTTCTTCCTCCTCTTTCCTCAGTCAGTTTAAAAAGGAACCTTGGTTTGATTACCGCTGCCTCGATGCAAGGAAAAAATCCTTTAGGTTGTTAAATTTATTCCGTAAAACTAATTCCAAGTTCGCGCTTGATGCTTATTTTGAAGTTAACAGAGAATATAAAATGCTCTGCACAAATCTCAAGAAAGAATATTATCACTCCCTCTGTGATAGATTTGCTATTGCCTCTGACTCTAAGCAATTCTGGAATTTAGTCAATCGTTTTCGTCGAAAGAATTTTGTCTGTGGCAATGGTATATCTGTGGACAGATGGGTCTCTCACTTTAAAACCTTATTAAACCCCCCCTTGTTCTCTTTCCCTTTATATGCGGCTCCCTTCTGCACCTCTGCAATATTGGATGTTCCTTTTACTCTTGTTGAGCTACTCCCTATTCTCTCCAATCTCAAAAATAACAAGGCACCTGGCCCTGATGGTATCGTTTATGAATTCTACAGATTTGCTCCTTCCTGCTTTATTGACAGATTATTATCCTTCTTTAATTATATATACGAATCTGGGGCTTTACCTCATTCCTTCGGCCATTCTCTAATTTTTCCTTTGTTTAAAAATGGCGACGTTAACGAAGTCAATAATTACAGGGGCATCTCTTGCCTTAATGCTCTGGCCAAGATCTTCACTGCTCTGTTACTTCATCGCTTGGAACAATTCGTTAAAGCCAACGACCTGCTAAGTGAATTTCAGGCCGGTTTTCGGCGCGGCTATTCCGCCATTGATAACATTTTTGTGTTGCAAAATATAATTCATTACGAGACTCGAGAGAAAGGTAAAAAAATTTACTGTTTTTTTATCAATTTAAAATCGGCATTCGACACTGTAGACCATTCCTCACTGTTCCTAAAGCTCTTCAATCTGGGTGTATCATGGAAGTTTATGAACATTCTGAAAGCGTATTATTCACTAGGAATATCGTCAGTACATTGTGTAGATGGAATGTCCGAACCTATCCGGGTAGGAGCCGGTGTGAGGCAGGGCTGTTTATTGAGCCCCATTCTTTTTTCACTTTTCGTAGACGATCTTCCGGCTCTGTTGGAGGGTGGTGTTCTTATCGGGGGTACCAAGATAAAAACCCTTCCTTACGCAGATGATATTGTTCTCCTTTCGACAACCCCATTTCCTTGCAGAGAAATATTAATATTCTGGAAACTTATTGTGTCCAATGGAACCTCTCTGTTAATTTAGAAAAATCCAAAATAATGATATTTCGAAAAGGAGGTAGATTAGCGGCTTCAGAAAAGTGGTTCTACAAAAATTCCCGGATAGAGGTAGTGAACCGCTATAAGTACTTGGGTATTATTCTAACTTCGCGTATGTCGTCCCTGGTCCCCCACCTTGAAAATAAAGTGTCGATAGCTAAGCTCGGTTTAAACCTGGTTTGGTCTAACTTTATTCTTAAAAAGAACGTTCCTCTCGACGCCAAATATAGGATTTTCAAGAGTGTGTCACGAGCTGTTCTTTCATATGGTGCCCAATCTTGGGGATTTCAGCGTTATGACATCCTTGAAAAATTCCAAAGATTTTTCTTAAAAAAATTATTCTCTCTTCCCTCTCCAACGCCTAATTATGTGCTATCGATTGAGTGTGCTCTTGAACCGTTGGAGACCTTCACCCTTGCTCTGCACTTCAAATACTGCCTCAGAACTCTAGCTCTTGACAATCATCGCCTCCCGAAAATTGTCGCAACTGAAATTATTCAGAAGAAACTGTTTTGGTTTAAACACTGGCTTTCGATGGCGCGTGATTTTTCCAGCGACCTATCTTGTACTCTTAATGATCGTGATAAATGGAGTGATCAACTTTCGAACCTACTTAATAAAATTAGATCAGTTCGCATCGAAGAGTCATTCTGTCGTGCAGGGAATTCTGAGCGCTTTTTTTTGTATAAAACTTTAATCACTGACCATAAGTCATTTGTAATATCGTCCCTATTCAATAAACTCAGACTCTCAGAGATATGCTGGTTGCTGAAACTAAGAGCAGAACTGTTATACCTAAATTATTCCCCTTGGTTGGAGAAAGATTCCGAACGAGAAATGTGTCCTCTCTGTAACTGCCAAGTACGGGAGGATTTGTTTCACTTCTTGGCAGAATGTCCTGCTTTATTGGATGTGCGGCTCCTCCATCTCGGCAAATGTTCACTTTCTGGAGGAGAAATTATTGTTTACCTATTCGGACAACGGCCTTGTCATCCTTTAATTGCTTATGCCCGCCACGCTTGGAGAGTTAGGCACGTCAGGATCGCAGACCCTTTAGGTTAGCTTTTCAGATTTTTGTTGTAATTTATAAAACGATGTTTGATTTATTTAACCATTAGTTGTGTTAATACTTTTTTTTTTTCTTTTTTTTACTTTGATATCTTATTCCAGTTCTGTTTCAGTTCTAGTGTAATTCTTGATGTTTTCATAATTTTTCTTTTTTGTATTATTTTTTGTTTTTTCGTAATTGGTTGTAAACTCTAGCAGACGGCTCTTTGCCATGCTTTTGTACTAATGTATTTTAGCATCTACTGTATTATTCTTTTAAAAAAAAATAAAGTACTTATAATATAATATAGTTGTTCAACCTAATTATCCAAACGTTCATGTTTAAGCACTTAGTCAAATTTTACTGATTATTCCTTTGTAATATAAAGTTTTCTAACTTGTTATTAATACGCTACTTGTAATCCGTTTCTAATGGAATTTTGATATTTAAAATTAGTTCTTAGATGAAAAATACCTTTTCTTTTAACTTCTAGAGGAAATTTTCTGAAATAGCAATCTCTCCTCCATTACAAATTTATGTTGTAACCCTTGACATTTCCTACTTCTCAATTATTTAATTACTTTCTTCTTTTTTTTCTAACATCATACATATAATAAGTACAAACATATTTTTAACCAATAAAGAGAATGCTCTGAATCCATGATCTTTAATAATATTCTTACATTCCTAATCTTCCTTTCCTTTTTGTTTTTATACAGAAACCAACATTATTCTGGTTGGGAAAAAAAAAAGAAAACAGAAGACAGTAAAAGAACACTTGTAATATATGTTTCTCTTTCTTTTTTAAACGAACATGTTGGTGCAAAAAACCAGATGGTGCACACAAGTAGCAGTAAATGTATTGAGGAGAAAAAAAAGTACCACACGAAAAGAGTATAAAGAATAAAGAATATAAATTAATGTATCTCCCATAATGTATTTTAATCCGTTTCCCTTCTTGAAAGTCAATGTTTCCAGAAAAATGTTGCTAATAAACGTAGAGTTTTCTGTAGAAGCAGTTTTGGAAAAAATTTCAAAAGTTTTAGTAACATATTCTATTAATTCATATTACCAATTAATCGATTCGAAAAAGAAGGAAGGATTCTTAAGAAGGAAAAAACACCATCCGTGAGTAACGGTAACGAATGTAATGTTTCAAACCACCAATCTTAGCAAGAGTACTTCACTCATTGCGGGTCAATAGATGATACAGTTTAGCTCAAGCCAAGATGGACGAGAAGTATATGAGGGCGAGAGCTTACTGGAGCTCGTCTTATTGTATGGGAGCTACCACTTCGGCCACAGATCCGGAGAAGACATCGACAGCAAATTGAACGTACATGTATAATCTTATTTGTATCATTATTGTACCTTACAAGTGGGGAGGGGAGAATCTTGGAATTTAAATCGTGGCATTTTATTAGTTTAAATTCATTTCTTTTTTATTTTAACACTCACTAAATAATTATTTATTATAAAATAAAATTATAATAAATTTATATTAATATATACTAGTAGTATTATTAGAATTCCACATTTGAAGAAAATCGTTTCAACTGAAGTGCGAATTTACTCGAAAGTTCTCGAAAATGGCTAAAACAATTTTCTTTAAACTTGCAGCAGTGTTAACATTGATAATCACTTTTTTTGGGGGGACATTTGCCCCAAAAAAAATTTATTTTAGAGTAGTTTTGAGAGCCTGTCAATTGAGTTTTAGCTACAAGTTTTGTTGGTCAAGAAAGAACCCAATTGGGTTTAGCTACAAGTTTTGTTGGTCAAGAAAGAGAGTGTTCCACAAGTCCGTTCATGTGTACAAGTATAACCTTTACCATCTTTTCTTTATGGCCCAGCCCAATTAAACATTGTAAACATCGCAGTTTAAAGAATTTTTATTTTTTATAATTATTTACAAGTTCTTTTTGTTAATAAGTCTACGATCATATTTCCGGCCATAGTCTCCACCATATTGCTACTTAACATTGAGAACGTTTATTCAAAATACTAAAGTATGTTTTGTTTCTTAGTAAACAAAATTTTCTAGTTCTGTCCTCCAGAATGGGTGTTGCTGTTGGACAATTTACAATAGGCTGTCAAGTAGATCCAGGTGTTCTATTAATGTCACCATATAACTTGAATTTTGCTCTGGACAACAGTAGGTTGTTCTATATTTATTTTTGTTTATATGAGGTACTTTGAATATGTTTTGTGCTTTTATAAAAATAAAGTTTATTATCTAATTCTGCAATCAGGACTATACTTATAAAAAGAAAAAAGGCCATAACGAGTGATTGTTCTATTTAAAAAAAAAAAAAAGCTTGAACATTGAACGCGATTTTTGTTTATGATATCGTTTTGTGTTTATTATAATAAACAAAGACTTGAACACAGAATTCAGTATTAAACATACTTAATATAAGCCGTTTATTTTCCCCCTTTTGAACAATGCCTTGTCGTGCGCTTTATAAAGCAAATAACATTTCTTGTTCCATTATTGTTGATCTTGTTTACAGATTTATCTGACATTACTCTTTATAGTATTGGTGCTTTAATTAATCACTCCTTCGCTTCGCTTATGGCTTTATTAATTTTAACAGCAGCTTAATAAATATTTTGTATGGAGTCCAGTTTTTCCCTTATTTCTCTCTTTATTTCAGGATTTCTTTAAATAGTCGCAGTCGTACATTACAAACGTTGATTCAGGGATAGTTATCTAAATCTAGTATCTTAGATTTCCCAGAATCCTCTTGAAGTCAATTTTTTTTTTTTCAGGAAAAACGATTCAAGTAGCATTGAGGTTTATGTATATGCTGTTAGCATTCTAAGTTTAAAGAAAACAATCATTGGCGCCATTTTCGGGAAAACCATTCAGCAGTTTGACAGAATTGGACCGAAATCCTTTTTATGTCAGATTCGATAGTGGGTAATTACAGGGAATATCAATATTGAGCTTATTGACGTTTTTGTTTTGAGATACATGCTTCAAATGCATGCAAGACTATGTTAATGCTCTTGTTGAAAAGGGTGCCTTTCATTGGTGTTTGTACATTTAGCACACATTAAGGGACAAGAAAAGCATTTGCTTGTTTCGAAATATCACCTGGAAGGGAACTAATGACTTCTGATTAAAGGCCTATTTAATATATTATTACTATTTCTATAGTTTCCAATTCACGCTAGTTAAGACCTGAAAGGACTTGTTCAGTAAAGATTAAAATTAATTTTGAAGGAATGGCTTTGACAGGTATTTCCGGTTACCAATTCATTAGCAATCCTTCATCCTTATTAAATGGGCGCTCCTTCCTCTAACATAGCCCATTAATTTGGAACTGTGAATGATATATACTTAATAGAAGTTTAATTACCTAGATCAACATTAATATTGCTCTTTTTTATTTATTTATTTCTCTAATTGCCTTAATTTATAACCAATTAATTTCACATACCTTTTTTTTTCAACATTGTGGTCATTATTGCCAAGTCGCCTTCTCAGTGCAATGCCCAACCTCTATGGGACCTCCGCATTCTAATCCAGCATAACAACCCACCTAATTCCGCCTCATTCAGGGCAAATGTTTTATTTTTTCTTGTTCTGAAATGTTTTTGTAAATTGTTCTTTTTAACATTTTATTTTATTTTTTATCTATTTATATAATTGCGGATTTTTTTGTGTTACTAATCATATTTAATGTATTCATAGTTATTTTTATAGATTTGTATTCAGGTTTTTTAATAAAAGTTGTCGCTGAATGTAAAATTTGAATTTTTTAATATTGTTATGTTGAGTTTTCTCCATCTGTGGAGTTCATCTCAGGAAGACGTCCGGACTTGATAAACAGAATCCAAGCATTTATGTAATTAGAATGCTATCTTTATATTTATTAATAACTTAATAATAATGAGTGCAATAAGTATCTAGTTCATAGATTTAATTATCTCAATCTCAAAATCCTCCTACATTAGATTTGAAGTTGAGACGCCACATTACCAAAAACACTCTCTACAATCTAAGGCCCAGCACAATATTTCACAGTTTTATGAAATCTTTAAAATATTTCACAAATATACATATACAGTTAATTAACTTAATTGACTTTTTAATTGAATTCTTTACTTTCTTAATCATCGTCTATTTATCTACTTTCTTTTTCCCTTGTTATCCGACAATGCTAAGGAAAAGTTCGGATAATTTTTTTGCAATAACTTTCAATTTACAATTTTTAAAACTTCTGAACCTGTCTCCTACAGCCTTATTCTCCAACTCTGCATCCTAATTTATTCTGTTTGATTATTTCATTATAATCTGTTGCAAAAAAAAAAAACTTTTTTATTTAATTTCTTAAAGTTTTATTCTACAAATATTTACAAAGCATTAATGAAAATAAAGGAGGGTGAAGAGAGAGAGAGGGATATGAAGAAAAACGCGAGTGAAAAAAAAAAATGAAGGAAAATGCCAACGTGTAAACTTGTTCAACCCTTTAAAGAAGGTAATTTTAATTATGAAATTTTTTTAAACTAATTAAAATATTCTAATTTTCCTCTTGAGTCACAAGGACAACAAGGGAGTATTTGAGCATAAAGAAAAACAGAGGAAGATGGGAAAAACAAAATAAAAAATTTCGTTGCAAATATTTTAAATAATATACTGTAAAGTAGCTGCTCATAATGAGACAGCTTTTTTTATGTCGTTATAGTTTGTATAGTTAAACAAATAATTTTTATCAATTAGTCTGTAAGTGCGTGTGTGTTTTTGTTTGTTTGTTTCTGAATAATATATTATCTCTAAACAAACAAAAATTTTGGGAAACTCCCCAGCACCCTACCTGTTAGAAAGAATTCAGTCTGAATCAATCAGACGGAAGTACTACTTCATATAGAATAGAAAAGTATTTGTTGAGCGTTGATGAATTATGTTATGAAGAAATTTGGTGAGGATCGGTCAAGAAAGAAACATTTAATTATGCCAAGTTTCGACAGATACTATTCCCAACTCCCAGCACACTAACCAGACCTCGTTTACCAGATAGACTGTACACAATGTCCTGCTGTTTATGTTGGTCAAACTACACAATACTTAAAAAACAGAATGTACCAACATGAATACGATTGCAGAAATAAAAATGACAAAGACAACATTACTGTACTGACGAAATATTTTAGGGAAAAAAATCATAAATTTGATTTTTCTGAAACACAAAATACTAGCAAAAGAAGCTAATAGGACAAAAGAAATATATTAGAAATGATATATCAAAGAAACATAATTTTCGTAATGATACCAATAATTTGTTCGCACGCACTGTATAACGGTTTTTTCAAAACATGACCTAGAATTCCCTTTCACCTATCCCACCCCTAAAAATTTCCTCAAATCCCTTCTTTGCCTATTCAACCCACTTTTATTTCTGTAGATGATTTAAGACAAGAAAATAGTAACTTTTATTCCTTTTTTTATGTTTCTGCGATGTAGCAAATGTGTATGTTTAAACATTCTTTCTCCACATCTTCACGACTATCTATAAGTAATTTCAGTATTATTTTTATTTAATTTTTTTTTTCTCCAAAACATTAATGCATTGTGGTTCCTCATTGTATTGTTTTTTAGATGAAAGCCCTGATAAAGAGAGCTAACTCTGTCGAAACATTGGCGTAATTGAATGTTTCTTTCTTGACCGATCCTCACTAAATGTTTTATTTAGAATTTTTTTCTTTCATTTTTCCACGATTTTTCTCGAAAATGATTTTCTCTAATATTTACTTTTATTTGAAACATTTTTTTTTCAGGAAAATTAATTTTTGAGAGAGTTTGGGGGGGCGATGATGTTAAACTTTTTTCAATGTTACACTTTTTCAGTGCAGTTTACGGTTTTTTACCACGATATAATATTTAAATGTGATATTAAAGTATATTAGAAGTAAAGCTACAATTCCTATTATTCAATAAAATCAGGAAAACCAGGAAGTGCCTTTACAGAAAACAGGTTTCTGTGTGGGGGGGGGACATTCGGGTCCAACTTTTTTTTTTAACTTGGAATGCTAACAGCACAGCAATAATTGAAACCTCCTTTGCCAGGGAAAATTGATTTTATCGGGCTTCGGAATGAGGTAGGCTTAACTGTTCGTAAGTCATATTTTCAAGGAATAGAAGAAATAGGGTGATCTTATAAAATTTTATATTCTGATAAAGTAGCCAAAAGTTCAACAATCAAAAATTCAGCCAACTTTACTTGTGTACATATGAGTAAAGTATTTGTTATTCATCTGTATAAAAAAAAAATCTGCAGTTTGGAAGGGTTTATTTAAAATTACCATACTCTTCAATATTTTATTTTTCATTCTTTGCTACATTTTAGGTAAACAAACACCAATTACGCGTTTATTACAATCACATTTCACCATTTTAAAAAGAAAAATGGAGTCCATTAATTCGTTACTACTCCTACAGGAAATGAGTGAGTGAACTGAATGGAAGAAATTGGAAAAGCTAGGGAATGAATGGTAGAAAGAAAGAGAGCGTATGTGGAAAGAGAGAGAAAGAAAGAGAGAGAGAGATAGAGAGAAGAATGGCAATGTAACAAGTTTTCGCGATTCAAATGTATTCTCACAAAGCAATTGTTCCTTGGATGGCGCTGTTATAGTCGAAGGATAAATCATTTGAATAAAGTAAAGTTATATAAGTGCCCAGGCTTTCTCCTGTGCTACGGTCTGCCATCCCCCTCCCCAAGTAAGTACTTACTTACTTACTGTTTCCGCCACTTTACCTCCTCCTTTCGGAAGCTGCGGGCGAGAAAACAGAGAGCACATTAGGGTGAACGCTGAAGTTGTCTCATGCCATAGTGTACTGCTTTCTACCTCCGTTACTCATGGCTACTGCCTTATATAACAATATTACCTTATTAGGTGAACATTCTTACCTGACACAGAAAATTATTACCTTAGACAAATTGTCATTCATAATTTTAATATAAATTGAATTTAATTAGGAAAAGAAGTATTAATTTACTTTTATTTTTTTTATTGTAATTTATTTTCATTAAATTAGATCTCTTTCATTAATTTATAAACCTATCTTTAATTGATAATTAACTTTCTTTAAATTAACTTTTTGACGGTGATATTACAGAACATCTTAGGGATGTAATAAATTGTATAATGGAAATTTTACCTTGTTATCACTACCACAGTACAGCGCCACTATTGCTATATACTGCGCATCTGACAAGTTCTAAATCAAAGCTAGCTTAACCAGTTTAAACAAATAAATTGCGTCCAGAGGATTTATGTATAAATATGGACGTTTCGGCAAATTTATTGCCTTCTTCAGGGTCTGTACAAAGGCCCAATTGCTCAGAACAAAGCAGAAAAAACACATAAATATGAACTTAAACTAAAAATTTTCAAATTATTTTTTTTTTTTCTAAAAAAATATATACTCGTATATATAGCAAATTGAAATTTATTTTTAACTATTGCTATTATTGCAGAACAGATCAGAAACAAACTACATTTCAACTATTAAAATTTTAATAATATATTGTAATGTGTAGACCTTTGGGAAGAAATATAAATTATTTTAGAATTAAGAGAAATATATTAGTTAATATCTATGTAATATTGGTTGTTTACTTAGTGTACGTCCAAGACTGGGTTTTTACGAAGGTTGGGAGAAACAATAGGAACAGTTAGAAAGGTAAAATACCTGTACTACAAGAAAAGGGAATTTCCCTTTCTTTCTCCCTTTAATGGAGGAGGGATCATATATATAGGAACCTCAATTAGGAGAGGATCAGAATTGTTGTGGCGAAGAAAATCATGCTCAGTGGAAATTTATAAAAGAGTGTCGTGGTGTTTGTTATAGGAGAGTTAAGGCCCAACCTTCAGCTAAAAAACCCTTAAATATTGTAAGTTGTACAAATTAATATAGTTACTGCTTAAGTATTATTTTACTATTATTTAAAGAATAAAATTTTATTTGTAGTCTAAATTGTTTAATTATATGTATTTCTTTTTTATGGTTATTTTCTAAATATTTTTTATCCTTTAATCAATTCAGATGAACACAGACCTCACGAGATCCCTTTAGAGAAGAGTTATTATAATTATTTACTATTTTGAATTTCTTTTTTATACCCCCCCAATTATACATAACATTACAATATATGTCTTATATGTATATATAAGAGTAAAATATGGAAATCCAACATAAGAAGTGTACTTACAAAAATTTTCCTGTTTGAATTTCTTAAAAACCACAGTTTAACTTGTGATACGGTGAACCATCACCAAGTGTTACGGAAATTAGACGTGTCGAGGTTTATAAAGGGTTAGGAGGGCGGATAGGAAAACCCATTACTTAAGTTGTGTATGTTGTTTAGGAAATTCCAAGAGACTGTTATAACTGAGGGATAGGTTGTTGGTATCTGTTCCAAAATTGATAGATAATTTATCTTTTTAAATATATTTCTATTTTTATTATTGTTATTGTATGGAGAGAATTTTAGTGTTGTCCATGTTAAATTCATGTTTATGTTGTATGCAGTGTTTGATTAATGCTGTAGTCATATCAGTCGGTTTTTTAGTTTTGCAGTCGCATCTTAAATATTGAAATGTCTGCCCTATATTTGTAGCTGGGCATTGTAAACCATTTATTTTATAAATAATATCTGATAATAAATTGGAGGGTGTGGGTGGGGTCTTTGATAAAAAGATACATTCAATAAAAATATAAATTTTTTTTATTTGAAAATTTTTATTTAAGTTTATGCGTTTTTTTTTTCCTGATTCTTAACAGATCCTGGAGAAGGTAATAAAATTCCCGAAACGTCGGTGAAAATTTGAAAAGAGTTTTTTATTGTGACTGAACCTCAACATCAAAATACATCAAATACAGCGGTCGTAACGAACACCAAAACATTAATTTTGAATCCAACATGGAATTTCGAATTTAATATGATCACTATTTTCTCTATATTTGTACTAAAATGAGTGATTATGCTACAGTTTTGAAATTAAAATAATGTTTTTTTTTTTTTTTTATAGATTACATTCAAAAATTCAGCTCTGCGGTCTATAAACGCTCTAAGATTCTTAGCTACTAAGCTCTTCTATTGATTTCTGCTTAAACTATCTTGTAAAAGAAAGCGTGGGCGCCGTGCCATCTGTACATTGATCGTAATATTATGGTGGAAGTATATATATATATATTTAATTATAAAAAAGCATTTTTCCTCTTCTGCGGTTTGCTGTTTTAGACAGTATTCAGTTGTTTCTTTAAAAATGTTAACTATCTTTCCCAAATTTAGAAAGATGGTTTTAACAAGAAAATTTCGATCTTAATCTATCGCCCAGAAGTGCGACCTTCTCTTTTCTTACTTAATAAGAACTCGGGTCAAATTTTTGAAATTGAGTTTTTTCAATCAGAAATACATGTTTTAAAGACGCCTGTGCGTAAGAAAAAAAATGTTAGGGAGATTATATATATATATACTTAATAATTACGATTGTTGTTATTATGCTGTTTTTAATTATTCGATTTTCTCATTAAAATAATTACTTTCTCTTCTTTTCTTTTTATTTTATTTTTAACATTTTTACTTTCTTCTCCTGTTTGGTCTTATTTTCCGCTCAAATAACCTTTGATATAAGACCCAGTTTTTGTTTTATTTTCTTAAGTACCCTTTAAAGTAGGTTCTCTGGACATTTTTAAAATAATGTCAGGTCTTAGTAAAAAGTGGAGAAGAAGGGTTCTTACTTAATGTTTTTGGCTTCTTAAATCTGTCACTCTTCCATACAATTAACTTAGCTGCTGCCAGCCCCAACAGTCCGCAAAGACTCTGGACAGGCTTAAAGCCAGGCCCGCCATTTGATGGTTTTTGTATTAGTCAAACGGAAAACATTAGACTTTTTTAAAAGACGGAGAGAATAATAATAATAATAATAATAAAACTCGTTTAAAAGACAAAACAAAAGAAAAAGAGGAATGTAGAAAGTTTTATTTCTATTTTTTATTTTATTTAATTGGAGTTTAAGAATCAAGATGGCTTCTTCGTAGCATTGTGTAAAGTGGGGGAAAAAAGTTGATTTCCTATAAAGAAATATAGAATCAATTAAATATAATATTTTCTTATTAATATAACATAGGAATAAGTATCGTATAACATTGTGAAATAACACTTCAGTGGAAAGTCTAACATTGTCACTCCTTCTCCCCCCAGAACCCTTCTAAAATGAATTTTCCCGGAAAAATATTTTTAAAAAAAATTATAGAACTCTCATATATTTTTTTGATGTGTTTTAACAAAGTTTAATGAAAATCGTTGGTGCCATTTTCCCGAAAATGACGTAGAACTGGAAATAAATAAAAAAAAACTTTCTTCAAGTGATTATCAGTTAATAGATTTTGACCAAAACCTTTTAGTGTCAAATGGTACCCAAAGGTCAAATTTCCAATTTGAGGTACCTGCGGTTTTTTTTGTTTTTGTTTTTGTGTTATGCCCATACTTGGACATTTATTATACGTTCCGAAATATCATAAAACATGTATTTCCGGTTAAAACTCAATTTCAAACGTTAGTCACGATTGCAGTACTTTCTCTTATAAAAATTAAAAAAAAAGTATAAAAAATAAAACGCTTAACAAACAATTATTATTCACCTTTTTATTTTATTACATAATAAAATATTAATTTTGAATATAATAATAATAAATTATATCACAATGTTACCAACAGCCTACTAAATGAAAAGTTAATTAAAGTGTTTCCTGTATAATAAGTTTCCAGTATGAAACTAGTTGAAATCTGTAACTGACACTTTAACAATGCCAGAGCATCCTTTTACCTGAAGATTTAACATAAACTTTCGTTACTTTACAAAACAGGAAATATAAATTTAATTTATTATTAATTTTGCACTGTTATCAGATTTAGTTTTATTTATTACAATTGTTTAATGTTTTATTACTTTTTAGTTGAACAAAACAAAAAAGTAGATACATATGACATGTATTAATTAGCATAATGAAGATTATATGAATAATCTAATAGTCAGCTTTTATTTCTAATATTCTTACGAAACACCTGTTATTTATCTAAGCAATAAGTATATCTGTAAATACTTACTGTGATGTCTTAGAATGAGATGATTGCTCCTAAACTGAAAAACACTAGTTGAGTAAAATTAGTAACTGACTTACAACTGATTTGTAATAATTCTTCGATTGCTGGCTCTTCGGTAACTGGTTAAATATTGTTCTTTAGCTACTAAAGGGTTTTTTAGACTTCATAAAGTCTGTCTTTAAGCTTGGGAAAAACGTCCTAGGTTATTAGGAACTTCTGTTCAGATTTGCAAATCGATGAAGTTTCTTGGGGTGGTTCTTGACAATAAATTAAATTGGTCGGAACATGTTAAGGCACAGCATCAAAAAGTAATTATTTCTTTTTGGCAATGTCGAAGAATCGTAGGTAAAAATTGGGGGATTACTTCCCAAGATGATGTTTTGGATTTATGGTGTGGTTATTAAACCTAGGTTGTTGTATGCGACTGTGGTGTGGTGGCGTCGCATTGAGATAAGATCCGCTAGACTGCTGCTTGAGGATATTCAACGCTTGGCTTGTCTGGCGGTGACCGGTGCGATGCAGACCACGCCTACAGCTGCAATGGAGACTTTATTAGGAGTTCCACCGCTCTTTGTAGAGATGAAAACTATGGCAATGAAAGTCTGTTATAGAATTAAACAGGCAGGTTTTTGGCAGGGTAAGCGATATGGTCACTCTACCATTCATCGCGAGATGCTTTTGAAGGTTCCTGTTACAGGTTTTCCCTCTGATAGAATGTTGAAGACTTTTGTTTTCGAGCATTCTTACAGTGTCAGGTTACCCTCTAGGGAAGATTGGTCAAGATTGGGTCCGTCTGGCATGATACCTGATAATTACTTCCGGTGTTACACGGACGGTTCCAGAATGGATGGTAGATCTGGAGCTGCGGTCTATTTTGAGACCGGAGATCATTTGGCAGTATCTCTTGGTGAATGGACCACGGTCTTCCAGACTGAGGTTTATGCTATTCTTGGTTGTGTCCTGGATGAGAGGGTTCGTAACACTAACTTAAAAGGTGTTTATATCTGCACGGACAGGCAGGCTGCGCTGAAGGCGCTGAGTTCGTGTGTCTTCACTTCCAGGTTGGTGTTAGAATGTTCTAAAAGACTGAAAGAGCTTTCTCCTCTGAAGGATGTGCTTCTAGTCTGGTGCCAGGTCACATGGGAATTTTTGGGAATGAGTAGGTGGATATCAGAGACATTTTCCGTGGTAGCCTGCTTCATTTTGTGGTCATCGACCGGTTTCGGGCGTTCGCCCATCCTCAGGATGCGTTATTCAGACAATGTGACAACACAGACTTGCACAGAGCAAACTTAGTCTACACACTGACCACCGCAACAACAGGATGTGGATAGGTTTGCCAAATTAGGTCACAAATCTTCTGGCACATGTCTGTCAGGCTGGTAAAGTCTGTGAGACAGAGGAGGAAACACCCCATCCATCTTATGACTGATTGCTTGGGTTGTGAGGAAATTAGGTTCCAGGACCTTTGGTCGGAACAGGATGTCTGTGGAAGAGCTTAGGCTATTTCCGCTTAAGGTTATTGTCCGATTTATTCGGTCTCCGGTAAATCTAGATGGATTAGATCCGGGTCTGGATTTTTGTTCTAGACCCGGTTTGTTGTTGTTTTTCTTGGGGTAGCTATATGGGCCCAGTGAGGCTTTGGATAGCGTAGGGTTTCCCTTCCCACAGACAAATAATAAATAATAATAAGCTTGGGAAGCTCACCTTTTATATCCAATGAAAAAAATCATCCAGCTGCCTTCGTAGCGTCATATTCGTCAAAGTATAAGCCCACCCAGAAGGACAAATTTTATTGTACAGTCTATTTAAATAATTTTATTAAATTCCTTTCTTTCCATTTATGGTATATTTCTTCTTCATACATTTTATAAAAATGCTTTTATCCAACATTGCATACCCACCTACAGAATCAAAACTGCTTTGAATTTACTTTCCTATCGTCCAGTCAGCATCTAATATATTTTCTATCTTAGATGTGTAGAGGTAATAGCATTGAAAGCCAAATCCTCGGCATCCTAGAAAAATCGGGTGTGACACAATCACGCGAGTTTCTCATACTCCAATTAATAGAATTTAATTAACAAATGTTTCTTTAAAATTGCATCGTTTACAATGTCAAACGATGCTGGCTATAATAACGAAGATGGACGTATTATACTTGTAAAACGGAGCTGACTTGTGTGGAACGCCCTCTCCTCATTGTTGGTCAAAACCAACTGAACAATATCTGTTCAAGGTCAAAAGACATTATTAAAAAAAAATCATCTATGCATTTATGCAAGTTCAAAGGAAATAGAGTCGTTCTTGAAAAATATCCAAAAAAAAACTCAAAAACCTATTCTGTTGTTCTGTATAGGAAAGCTGTTCCTTCCGTTACTGTTCTCCCACCCGCCCCCCAAAAAATCACTTTTTCCCTGGAAAACTTTTTAAAATAAAACTGTTAGGTAATTTATGTTTGTAGATATATACGAAGTTTAAAAAAAAAATCGGTTATGGTGGTACCCAAAACGGTATTCCAGGTTTCAGGTTCCTACAAGTTTTCTCTTACATATTTTGTTAACACACACATACAAGACTATTCGCATACTTTATTTGTTAACATACAGACACAAACACGTATTTGCTAAAAATATTTTTTGTTCATAATCAGGGTCCCTCAAAATACGTAATTTTAGTGAAAACTCAGTTTTCGAAAATTGTAAATGATCGCCATACTTCCTGTTAGTTGCTAGGAGCAAGAGGGAGTAAAAATCTCACCCTTCTTGTTATTATTGTTCCTAAGTATATAGAGTTTAAAGGGCACAGGGTGTGAATATTAGTAGTCGAGCTATAGTTTGCTAGTTATGGATACGTTAAACACAAAGTAGTTGCCCATATCAACCACCTGTCCCTGCAGACTGCCCTTATTTATTTCATGAGATTGGGGGTGTCAATGTGAAAGTTGTTCGTGTTATTAGACAGGGATCCTCGCTACTAATTGTTAATTCAGAACTCCAGTTTTTCCAACTCTAGGACATTATGATATATTTCAAAAAATTTCAACACTTTGCATTTCTTAAATTTGGAACAATGTTTAGTTAGAGTTATTTATTATTTTATTTTATTTATTTTTTTCTTTTGGACCACTGTTTCAATGTCTGTAGTCATTTTTTTTAGTTCTAAAAGTAACATTAGTAGATGGCTGTGAGATTTTCTCTTTACTACAATACAACAGCATCAGACTTCACTTTATTCTAATTTTATTTTACTCCAGACGTATTATATTTACATTCCCGGAACGGAATAGTAATAAGGTAGACGAGTAGAGCATTACCTCTCTTCTTCTTATCACAAAGAATAAATATCTAAAGCAGTTTTCCCATTTCTGTCTCTCTCTCTCTCTCTCTCGCTTGCTTTTCCTCTCTCTTTTTTTTTTTTACTTGGTAGAGTCTATTGGAGGAATGAGGATGGAAAAGCAACCTTTAGGTGATCCGTCACATGTGGCAGAATATTGGGGAATTGGTAGAACAGAGTATATCTTCCATCCACTATTCCTCTACACTTCTCTCTCATCTTCTAGGACGCTGGCACCACTTACAGTCCTCTGAGGAAGAGTGCCACTAATGCTGCCTTCTACCTTCTCCATCGCCACCCCTCCTTACTTGCTACCCTGACGACGTCACTTAGAGGGGAAAGCCTTCCCCTCACTCTCTCACTCACTCTGTCTCTTGTATCTGTGTTTGTGCTTGGGCTGCCGATTGCGTAGAGACGAAACACCCCCTAATGGGTTTCCCGTACCCATCAGGCCATTTGCACAGATCTGCACACAAATTCACCTACTTATATATATATATATCGTTGAGAATTTACTTCTGTTTTACAAATGACGCCAGAAATAATGAAATAAACAATTTATCATTATTTACTCTGTAAAGATCTTACAGTAAATTTAGCAACATAATGTTTTACGCAACAATTTGGCAATTTTGGGGCAATATTAAATTCTTATAATAACTTCCTCTTACTCTCCTAGCGAAGGGGGGAGGTATTGTGATCGTGTCAAAGTTTCGAAATTTAGTATTCCTCGGGAATGCTTATACTGAGGACCCTGAAAATGAAAAAAAAATTATGTGGATCCTAAATCCGAAAAATCGCCGCTAACTGAAACTTGATATAGTTTTATATACAACCATCGTATTCATAATAACATGAAAGTTTCAATCATACCGAAATAAAGACGTAACTTATTTTTTTTGTTTTTGTTTTTCAGTTTTCTGGGATTTTTTCGGCAAAAGAAAAAAACTGCAAAGTTTACTTTAAACTTTGCAGACTATAACCTTGTATTTAAAAAAAAAAATGCAAACACTTTATTTTAAACATTTCCACTGGACAATGAAGAAGTCGTTCGTTTTTATGATTCCATCATAGCCGGAAGTGTTTTATTTTGATTGGCTACAATTTATGGATTGTCTATATACAAATTAAATAGATTTTGGCATTAATTTTACAACATCCCTTATGGCCACATTAGAATTGAGTCTAGGAGAATGCTTACGTTTAGCCATGCCAGAATATTGCCTGCTATCTAGGAGGCTGAACGAAGTAATTCAGGCATCTTTAACTTTATTTTAATTGCTGAATACTTTGTACATTTTATTTTATTTAGTATTCAAGAGATATGGAAATCTTAGAATTTTAAGTTCATTAAAAAGAAAACTATAATTATATAATAAGTATCTAATTTTAAAATAAACTTACTCGGTGGTGGTGTTAAGTTTGTTTGTAACTTTAATTTCAGACTCATATTGCAAGGTAATTTGTAACTTTTCTAGTGAATTAAACTTATATTGTATAAGTCTAATGTGCAATTTTATAAGGATTAGCACAATTTAAAATATAAACATTTTCAAGAATTTTAATCGGTTTTGAGTAGTTTTAGTAATTTAATTGCATAGAAGTTTATAAAATCTGTAATGGGTGGTTATGGAATAAAATATCATTTTATAATTATATTTTCTAGTTATAGATAATTCTCAAACTTCATTTTAGTAATAAATGTCAAAATAAATATAAAACTCTAATAATAATAATAATAAAACTTTTTTGTCATAAAATTTATATAAATTTTGGAACAAGAATGTTTGTTTTCAAGCAATATTGATTATAAAATAAAAATTAATTGATATTTATTTCTATATTTTAAAAAATATCTGATTTCTCAAACATTCACTTGATTTTCACGTACTAAATGTTAAAACAAAATTGCAATTGACAAATTTTCAGATCATATGCTGATTTTCAGCACTTAGCAAGCATTTGAATGTGATCGCATTTTAATAAAGAAATCACTGCCTTCTTCAAACCCGCACAACACTTCACACAAATCCTAGAATTTTCTTAAAATCAAAAAATTCCTAAAAAATAAAAGTGACACATTTATAAATTTTTAATTATTATTCCACATTTTCGGGAAATCTTTGCGAGTCTTATCGGAACTTTTCCATAAAAAAAACACCAAAACTTTTTTCAATTTTTGCATTAATGCAATCCAGTTTTCTTTAAAATTAAAGTGATTGGTATTTAATATGTATGGTATTTATGTTTGGTGTCCGAATTTGAAAGAAAATTGTTTGTGAGAGTAAATTTTTTTTTTTTTCTAAGTAATTTTTATTTTAGTTATATTATGTCTTTTCTTTTTTTGTAAATAAATGTACGTATCTCATTTGTCGGCCCAAAAATATAAGTACATATTATGAACGACAGTTTTTGAAGTGAGCACTATCATAACAAAATATTCACGGAACGATATTTAATAATTAAACAACAAAAAAATTTAAAAAAATAACATCAAAAAAATATTAAATGAATGACAAAGTGTGTAACTTTAATGTTACATATGTTCTTATGTTATGTTGTTATTTTTAATTTACTTTATTTCATTAAAAAATACATTTTTAGCGTATTGTTTCTTTTCTTCTGTTTTGCCAAAAGAGACGAAGACCAGCCCACCAGATCGCTTTGTTATTGTTTGTGTAATTGCAAAAAAAACTGAAAATAAAAAAATTATATATCGTTCACACTAATTTAAAAAAGCTAATATTTCTGTACGGACAACATTAATTTGGTGCGTATTAATTGTCATTATGAAACAGTTAATTTGTCATGCTAGGCCACACCTATATTTTGTCGCTAATTGCAACAGTTTTGTCACGCTGAATGTCATTACATGGACATATTTTGTAGTGCCCTTTGTATGTAAATAAGAATAATAATTCAGAAGGCTAAGATAAATCACAGAAATATTTATTGTCCAATTTTTTGTGTATCTTAAAACAAATAAACTATTATAATTACAATATTTAAAAATTTACAAATGTAATTATTTATTTATTTATTACAGGTAAGATGGAAGCCAAGTTCTTTTAATTATTATTGGTTATCAGAATGACTTTGAAGATCCGCTATACATTGGAGTGGTGAAGAGATAATGTTTTATTAAAGGCTTGTATATATACAGCTATTACAATCTACTAAATATGAATATATGAAGAAATAGAAGAACTAGTTGCGGGGTAACATATGTAGACCACGTGTGGGATATGAGGCATGCATGGGTCTCAACTGCCCGTTATGTATATATATATACATATATATAGAATATCACCGAGTGGGTCTCTTACTCACTCTCTCTCTCTCTCCTCCTCCTCTTCCTCCTCCTCCTCCTCTACTACCCTATCACTTTTTTTTAATAGTATAATACACAACAACACAACAAGTGTGCTGCTGTGTTTGTGTACGCGTCTGAGATATGTCTTTGTAGTTCTGTCATTTCACACTGACTATGTTTGTGCGTCTCCACCACTGTGCTGCTGCTACACATATGTCACCATTAGAAGAAACTTATTTTATTTCCTTTAATCTCCAGTCATGACACTGAAGCAGGATTATCCTTTTTACTTTTTTCTTTTACATCTATTAAAAAAACAAAAAAACATTTTGCAATTAATTCTATTTAGAGAATAGTTTACCACATGTTTTATTTATGCATGTATATAGGACGAATTAATTTATATTTATTGGATTTCAAAAGAAATTATTTTAATTTCATTTAGTTTTATTAAGCAATTTTTTTTTTTTTGGTATAATGCAATGAAAAAAATTGTTTGCTAATCTAAATAAGAGAAAGTAAAAATGTTGTAAGTTAAACATACTTTTTTTTAATTAATTTTCTTCTATTGCAGTTAATGCAATTAATAAAATTAACAAACTTTGTTTACATTTGGAAATTTTACTGCAAGATTAACATAAATCAAATAAAGGCAGATTTAGATACTGGTTAGCATACTTAACAGTTGATAAGTGTAGTCTAGAAGACAATCACCTAAATCAAACTTCAGTAATATTTGAAGTCTCACGTTACAGAATCTTGATATTTTACAGAAAAAAATGTTTCCAATGGTTCCTATCGCGCCCTTTACAAATGCCACCTCGTCTCTCTCTCTCAACATCTTAATGTAATTTAAACATAAATTAATATCATTTAAAAATAAGCATGATAAAGAAAAACGAATATATTTGATTTCCTCTATTATTTATTTTAGTATCATCTCCAATATGTCGTTTACTGCTATCAATTTACCTACATATTTTCTTGTATTAACCCTGCTTGGATTTCACATTTATTTATTACTTGTTTATATGCTTTTAACTGTTCATAAACTTTGCATTGCCTTTCTTCAAACTTTATCTGTTCTTATTAGTACAGTATACTCCTGAAATTTCTTATCCCCCTCCCAAATAAAAATGACTTGATAAAACACTGAACATACTTACATACTTACAACACTAATAAAATTTAGATACAAGTATCTTTAAAAACATGTTATTTATTATACACTATTTGCTAATGTCTAATCATAATTTATAATAATTCCATTTTGTCACTAATAAAATATCAGATAAAAGAAATAAATTTGCAGATGCTCTCTTATCTATGGGATAGGTAAAATTAATTCTTCTGGCCAAAGGTGTTTTTTCCAGATAATCCTTTTCCCAATGAACGATTTTTTTTCTAGTAAAAATTAACTTCCTCTGCTTTCAATAGTTCATATTCAATAGTTAAAGTTAAAATTTTAATAGTTTCTGTTGTATGGATTATAAAGGTTGCTTGAAAAACAAAAACCTAAGCATTTCTATATCACAACTTATCAAGCAAAATTCACAAGCCTCTTACATCTCCAAAAAAAAAAAAGAAAAAAATATTAAAGGAAATTGAAAGAATTGGGGGCCACCAATATTTTGCAGGCATACATTTTCTGGAAGGTTGTTACTGCTTGCTGATATGGAATCATCTTGAATTCTCAACGAAGAATTTCCCTTAAACAGTGTTTTTTTTTCTTATTATTATGCGTTGCTTACTGCTAGTGTTATGTGGGATATGCGATGGTGTGTGTGTGTGTGTGTGTGTGTGTGCGCGCGCGTGTACTACGCAGGAGGATAGGTTTGTGCCAATATGTACAAAGATTCTTGCTAACCTTCGTCAGCAATAGACAAGACACCCTCACACCCCTGGTCTTAACATGGTGATTGTTGTTAGACCGTTTTTGTCATAGTCTTCCTCACTATAGAAACATATATATATATTCTCTCTCTCTCTCTCTGTACATATATATATAGATAGAGGATTCTATTCGGTCCTACATTCTATTTCACTATTGCTCACACACACGGTCAGTAATCAGTGCTTGGCCTCTACATCTGCCAAGTCATCAAGCTAAAGGAACAATACGTGCACCGAATAAACTTCGGCACTAAATTCTTCTCTTTTCCCTTTCTTCTTTTTTTCGTTACACTCTTCACCATAGAAACTATCCTTACCTTTACAGCCAGCATTACGCACCAGTACTATAACAAAGAAAATAGAATCGATTGTTTTCGATCTCTTCCCCCTTCTCTCTTGTCCTGTTGCTCTTCTTTAAAAATTGTTTTTTTTTCGTGTATCCTCCCTAATTTTTTGTTAATTTTTTTTGTTGCTTCATTTCTATTTTTCCACTTCACCAACTGTCCACAATATCCCTCACATACCTGTTCTGTAATATAACCCTCACATATATAGGTACATTTTCTGATAATTACATCACTGGATTATTTATGATTTTTATTTTTAATTAAAAAATAATTAAAAATAGAAATCTGGTATGAAACAATAGTTTTTATTATTGCAATTAATACAGCTTTCTCTCTTCTGACAACACGGGTAACGCATCCAAAGGCATCTTAAATTTAAACCTATCTCACACATTTCCCAGAAACTCTTAATATCTCTTTTCTTTTTTTTTAAGGATTTTTCCTCAAACTTGGGGTTTCCTTAGACCATTTATCCTAAACCTGCCACTGTAAATATCTTATATAGATCTATCAAAACCTATATGCACTATGTTATATACCCAATATATACAGTCTTCCATTAAAAAAAATAAATAAATAAATAAAGAAGTAATGATTATAAAAAAAAAAAAAAACCGTCACTTATTAAAAATAAATATATGGACTCTGTAGAGTGTGCTGCAGGAATTATAGTTTCAAAATGTACAATCAATACTAGTTCTCCATTTCAGTCTATCCAGCGCGTCTTGCTCTCGTCCAGCCATGATCTCTTCGATGGCATTTTGCCAGTTGGTCTTAGGCCTGCTTCTTTTCCGGGTACCTGGCGGGCTCCATTGCATGACAGTCTTTCTGGCATTCTTATCACGTGGCCGAACCATATTAATTTCTTCTTTTCTATTTCTTCTGTTACTGTGCTCTGCTTCTCCACTATTTTTCTTATATCCTCAGTCCTCTTTCTCTCCCTGCAGGATATTCTCGCGGAACGCCTCCAGAAATCCATTTCAGTCGCCTCTATCTTTTTCTGTGTTTTCTTGCTGACTGTCCATGTTTTTGATGCGTAGAGCAAGATGCTTTCAACTATCGCCGTATAAATGTGCCTCTTAGTACTTATCTGGACATTGTTGTTCCATAAGAAGAATTTAGCATTCCTATCGCCTTTCTTGCGCTCGTCACCCTCTTTTCTATATCCATCCACTTCGGATGTTCCGTCCACTTGGAGATAGGAACCCAGGTATTTAAAACTGCTTACTTTATTTAATTTCCGGCCATCAATTTCACACTCATTGTGTGGAGATGCAGTCATGTATTCAGTTTTTTCAGTATTTATTTCTAATCCCCACTTTCTGTATTATTCTTCTGCCAGCTTCCTGGCCATGTAATTGATGTCCTGTTCATCATTTGCGATCAAGACTTAGTCGTCTGCGAATAGCAGATTATGAAGGTACATGCCTTCTCCGACCTGTACGCCCATCTTGCAGCATTTCCTGGTCAACACCTTCAGTCTTATATCTAGATAGATCTTAAATAAGACCGGATACATACAGCACCCTTGCAGAAGGCCTTTGCTAGTTGGAAATTCCTCTGAGATTCTTGAGCCTATCTTTATCCTGCACTTATTTCCATTAGTATTCTTTTAATTATACTAATTAAGGGTTCACTTATGCCAGCTAATCGCACAGCGCGCCACAAAAGTTGTCTGGGGACACTATCGGAAGCTTTTTTTAGATCGACAAATACCAGCTCTGTCGGTTTATCTTTATCTCTATGTTTCTCCATTAATTGCCGAAGAGTGAAAATTTGATCGATGCATGACTTTGCAGCTGTGAAACCACATTGGGTTTCCGAAATGTTAAATTCTAATTCCAGAGGCTCTTTAATTATCCGTCCTAAAATCTTCATCGTCGGATTAGTGACGCAGATACCTCTATAATCTGTGCATTTCTTACGATCTTTTTTCTTAAAGATTGACGCTATATATCCTAAATTCATTTCCTCCGGGATATTTCCTCCAGCTAGTATAGCATTTATCAGGAGTACCAATAATGCTAATGCTTTCAACATATTTCAACAATTCCATATTCACACTACCAGGTCCAGAAGATTTGCCATTTTTACTATCTTTTAGTACTGTTACCATTTCTTCCTGGGCCGTTTGTAGAGCTGAACTTCCATCGTGTTCGGGTATGTCATCATCCCTGAATTGAGGTGTGTCTTCATTCAGGGGTACATAGAAAGACTTTCTCCAATCCTGTATTTCAATCATTTCTATATTTATCTTACTCTTAGAATTGCTTTTAAGCTCTTTCAGCGCCTTCCATGCTTCCTTGGATCTGTTAAACCCTAACTGACTATTTATTCTGGCACAGGTTCTATTCCATTCTTCATTTTTTAAATTTATTATTCTCTTATTTAGCTCTCTTTTTATTTTCACATACTTCCTTCTGTCTATTTCTTTCTTTGAGCTTAACCATTTTTTATATGCTGCTCTTTTTTTTTCTATTTCTTCAATTACATTCTGATTTATCCTGAAGTAATCAGGAAAATCATTTTCCCTGGGAAAAATATTTCAAATAAAAATAATAGATTTATTGGTTACTCATTAGCATTCCATGTTTAAAGAAAATCGTTGAAACCGTTTTTGAAATACAAAAAACAAAAATTCCGAAAAAAATCTTATGAACTTATTTTGTAAAGTTGATCTATTTTTAAGTTAGCCTACAATCATTAAATCTGGATTTCTAGAAGTGCTTTTAATGTAGCTTACAATATGGTAGAACCCTACATTTCCTCTGTTGTTACATTAGAGTAAATATTGACTTGTAGCTCTCGCTGAACTATCCAAAATTTTTCTGGGAAAATAGGCATTTATTTTTATAGACAATAGGCAAAGTTTAAAGAAAATCGTTGAAACCATTTCCTGGAAAATTATGAAATAATGAACAAAAAAATAATTAATAAAGATGCCTTTACAACTTTAGCTTTTGATCGAAACTTTCGAGTCAAATGAGGTGCTGTACTTCAACGGAATATCTAATTTGAGCTTCTTGCAGTTTTTCTCTGTGGAGATGAAAGGAAACTCAAATATATTTCTTACTAGACTGCAATATATCTTATCAGAGATAAACTTGGTATCGTATGTTTGAAATGTCTAAAAGAAATTGATCTGGATGGGCTGCTTCAGTTTAAGGATTTCCTTAGCATGGCTCATAACAATGGAGCTTCAAGATCATATATGCATCATATCTCATAGAAAAGCATGTATTATAAGACGTTGTACAACCTCTCTAATTTCAATCAAAAGTCGGTGTGTAATATGATGAAAATATAGCAAAATTTCTAACTGTCTTTGTATGCTTTTTATTTTATTTTATTTTTCTTAACTCTGATTGATTTCAAAATTTTCCCCTAATGTCAGAGTTCATCAAAATTTGTACATCTCAAGTTGCAGGAAAATTGGAAGCGATAAGAATTAAAAGAAAAGAGTATAGAACAGTCGAATAAAATCTAAGTTATTATCTCGCATTACAGATTTAACCATATATTGAATGTTGACAGTAATTTTAAACTAGAACGTTAACAGCTCTAACACAATCTTGAAAGATGGATAAAGTTCAAACGCTAAGAACCATTGTCTGTGATATTTTGTGCTCATCAAGGCTAGTGACACCGATATCAAACATTTCCATGGCATTTCCAAGGTACAGCACCATTGGTAATATGTATTGCGCCACTGACAACCCCTAAGCAACATCAGCGCTCAACATGACTAAATCGTTTAAATAACAAGCTCTGGTCCAACTGGATTTTCCATTTAACGGAACAAAACTTTAATATAAGTCAATCCTTAAACAGTGTTCCATGTGTCACCAGCCTTCAAGACAACAGTCTTACCATTCAGAGGAGTTTTACTAGCGCATCAATCTCTAACGAAAGCTTACCAGTAAATAGATATCTTCGCCTTGTCGTTCTTTCAATCTGTACCCATAAAATTTCCTTGCTAACTAAGACGAGTAATATACATTGTTAATAAGAAGTATAAACAGTGCAATCTCTTTCTTCATCACAACGTCAATATCAACACAATTCCTATCATTTTGTGGGAAAAATAGGTACCAATCAGTTTAAAAAGTCCCCTTATTATAATAATATTTTCTTAACGAGTACCATAAAGTAATTTATTATATTAAGTGGGTAGTCAAATTTATGTATAATATGTAATATTACAATATTAATATAGGAAATATTGTACAGTTTACTATGAAGTGGTTATCATTAAAATATTGATTATATTAAGGATAGTGAGGGAATTGAGGTACTGCAAGCAAACATGATATACTGCATAAAATTAAATTGTATTAATCAATTAATATAAATTTTAAAACAAGTTCATACATGGTTTATATAAAACAACATATTGTTAGAAGAAGGAATGGTGTTTAAGAGAGATAGAGAGAATGAGTAATTTGTGAAGAGGTGGTTTCAGAATTGTGGTTCTTTGTACAAGTAGGTATGTCTACTTGTTTAACACACTTCATTAGCTTGGTTATATACCGTTAACCATTCATCTCTCATGCAATATTCATCTTCACGAGTAAAAAGTTACATTTGTTTTATTATATTATCTTGGCCTTTTTCTGGAATCGCGATCGTGTTAAAATTGAGTTTTCACCGGAAATACAAGTGTTGAGGTTCCGGTCGAGAAAAAAAAAATGTTTCTGCATAACGTATGTTGTGTATGTTTGTGTCCGGAAACAAAATATCTGAATAATGAAAAATCGCAGGAAGCTTAAATTTGGTATTACCGCCATCTGACACGAAGGTTTCGGGGCAGAAAATCCATTTGGCTCCAGTTCCTATTTTACATACGGACTCGAATTATACGGGACTGCCAAAAAACATAAACCTGTATCGCATTCAGTTCCTAAATCCTTCGCACTGTAAGGGTGTTGTGAGGAGATGTTGGTTGTCGATGATGAGTGATAAATAACACCTTAAGATTTGGTTAAGATATATTGCCACTAGTAGGAAGATTATGATGTTTTAATTTCTGAATAATTTCGGCTCTTTTCATAAAAAGGAAGTCGAAATTTTAAAAATATGAAATGTGCAAATAAATGTAACAAAAAATAGTGGAAATTAAAATATTTGAAAATATGAAACTAGAATGAATAATAAAAAAATGAATGAACATTATATCTTACCTTTTAATGAGAAACGGCTGGGTTTCGATAGCGCTGCCACCAATGTAAGGGTGTTGTGAGGAGATGTTGGTTGAAGATGATGAGTGATAAATAACACCTTAAGACGGATTAAGATATATAATTTGATATATATGTATATGACTGACTGCCAAGGACTTTACACTGTAGAGTTTAGAACTGAACTGAACTGACAGACTGACGTGGCTAAAATGATATGTACGGAGTGAAGTTAAACTGATGTGTAAATCAACAGAATGATATCTGATGTGTAAAACTGAATTCAACAGAATGATTTTTGACTGTCTCTCTCTCTCATACATATATATATATATATACACTGGCCGAGCCTCTCCTCTCTGTGCGAGAGGGGCTGTTTCTTTCCGCTAGAGTGGATGAGGGTGGGGGTTCACCGGGGTTCACCAAAACCCCTACAGCACCGTAGTCAATGCTCCCGTCTATGTGTCCATCTCACTGGCCACACTGACCTGAAAATTCCCTTCGCCACCACTTTAGCCAAATCCCGCTACCTAAAATTCCATTCCAAAGTATCTTCCCATTCAAATCCCCCTAATACAAGCTCTCTGTGATACTTCCACTCTCTCCATAAATACGCCAAAACGACTGAGGCGTCGATAGGCGCGCGACCATTTAAATACATAATGGCGGGGTGTCTTAAGATTCAGTTGTACACGCTACGGCCATAATCGCGCGTTACAACTTACTATCTCTGGACAGCCGTCGTTCACAATTTCAAGTCAGGGTGTGCGCGTGCATACATCTATTTTCATTGTTTATCTTTTTTATTTGTTTCCTGTGTTATTTAGATGTAACAGTAAAAAAATCGTATCCTGTACGGAATAATGCATTTGTTCTTTCTGCATTTTCTTTTTTGTTTTGGGGTTATTACACACACACACACGCATGCACGCAAACACCCACACACACACACACACACACACACAACATACACGCACACGAAAAGACCAAATCCTTGCAGACCATTCCCTAGAAAAGCATTCTATTTATTGAGGGGTCCTATCCAGAAGTCAATTCGTAAGCCGTTGGACACCAACGGGGCATTTCTAACTATGGTAGAAAGAGAAAAGTAATAACGGAATGGTTTTTGTGGAGCCTTGCGGTCCATTTAAACAACAGTTGTACCAACCGTACTGAAAATAATTTAGATAAAATTTAGTATATATAAAAGTTGACTTGGTGGTTGTTTATATTCCAAGCATCCATTCTAACTTCGTTTGTTAAATTTATGAAATTATTTAATTAAATTAATTGATCATTAAATTTATTGGACGTCTTCAACAATAAGGTAATTCTGTTCTGTTTTTTTTTTTTAATGTTACTTTCTCATACAGTTAGCTGTAGTAGAAAGTATTGCGATTTCGACTTTCACCCGGGTATTGTTGTCAGTAGATCTCATTCAAGGAATACTGATTTTTGGCACGTTCTAAAGGAGATTTTATTCTTAAGATTTCCTCTAGAAAGTACCCATTTAAGTGCGCTGCTAGTATTCCAAGTTTGAAGGCCAAGAGAGCGATTTTACAGAAAAGTAAAAAAATAAATAATTTTTCATATACCATTTTTGGACTTTTCCTTACTCCTAGTAATCCAAATACTCTTGTTTTATTAATCGTGACAAATTTTCGTTATAGAATTTTTCCGAAAATACACTTTTTGCGGTCCACAGAGTCCGGAAAAGTGTTCTTTAGAAAATGTATGTATGTATGTATGTATGTATGTGAACAGAATAGCTCAATAAAGAAAAATCGCATAAAGTTCAAACCTGGTATTCAGTTTGGGTTACACAATGAAATCCAATTCTTAATCACTCATCCGGAAGTACTATGAATTTTTCTATTTTTGGCGATTTAAAAAAAAAATGCCTTATATTAACTACATATACAAAGAGTTTTACAAGTTTTATTTGCACTATTTTTTTCCGGAAAATTTCATGTAATGGGGCCTTTGTGGTTAACGGTAGACCTCTTATGGTCGCAGTGCACGATACAAACAAAGAAAAAAAAATGTATATTGTAATGTTGTATACCAACTATAATTAATTAATTAATAATGTTTTATTTTATCAAAAGAAATACAAAAATGATTAATTTGTTGTGGTGGTTGGTTCCGCAGAGCTGGAAAGCATCAGAGACATTTTCCGTGGTAGCCTGCTTCGTTTTGTGGTCATCGACCGGTTTCGGGCGTTCGCCCATCTTCAGGCGTTCTTCAGACGTGTGCCAACACAGACTCGTACAGAGACTTAGTTTCACACTAACTCGTGTGAACTAGTCTGTACGAGTCTGTGTTGGCACACTGTCTGAAGAACGCATCCTGAAGATGGGCGAACGCCCGAAACCGGTCGATGACCACAAAATGAAGCAGGCTACCACGGAAAATGTCTCTGATGAAAATGATTAATCTTTACATTAATAGACAATGGTCAATAGTCCGTCTGTCGAGTTGACTAATAACTAATGTGCTATCCAAAAATAAATAAATAAAAAAATAATAAAAAACTGTGTTTAAAAAAGAAAATAACATTCAATTTTTGAACTAAAAATACAATCATATTAAACGTAGCTATTTAACAAAGTAAAAATTTGTTCGTATCCATCTAGTTGTAATTAAATTCACTCACTTTTTAGTGTAAGACATCGCTTTGTAACAATATTTGTATAAAAGGTTCCAATTTTCACCATTAAGAATGGCTATACAATTATCCAGAGTTAGATTTCTGGATCCAAAACACTCTAAACGGTAAGGCGACAAAATCGGGCATTCACCCAGAAAGTGAGCCACACTTTCATAAGTATTTAAATTACAGAGTGAGCAATTATAATTAAAGTTTTGTCTCTATGGTTGATAATTGAAGTCCATCATCTCAGATCTCAATCTGAAAAACAGACTAACTTTGTAAATACTAAATTGGCGAATATATTCCAGACTATGATCGAGCCGCTTGTAGACGAGATGAAACCTCGAGGCCGACATACTAGCTAGAAAAGTATCCCTCTGATTCACTCTCATTTTTTCTGTCAGCAAAGCTACAAAATGTTTAGCAGAATCTACATTGAAATTATCTACACATAGCTGAATTGACAAATCATGTGCTTTATCTAGCCATGTTTGGATCCACCCACTTCTCGACCTAATACACTCTAAAGTAACTAGATAGGCCAGTTTATTAACGTTGCTGAGTGTTTTGACCACAAATGAAGAATGTAATTTAAAAGTATACAAATACAAAACTTCAAGTTTAGTCTCCAAATATAAGGCGTAGTTTGGAGGGAAAGTATTCTTTTAATTATTTGGGAGGGAAAGTATTCTTTTAATTGCGAAACGTTGGAATTTGTCTAGTACATCATATTCTTTGTATCCCCATACCAACTATACAACTCTTATTTGAAACATTTATCTATGAAAATTTATTTAAAGGAAATGGTGGGGGTGGGGATTCCTATAGATTTCAATTTTAATTTATTATACAATCCTATTATCTATATAATCTTAATAAAAATTAAATGAGTGGCCAAAATTCCGGAACAACGATCAACCAGAAGTGCGACTAACTGAATAGTTTTCTTTCTTTTTTTCAGTTTTTCGCGATTTTCTCCATACAGACATCTAGAGATTACCTTACATTTTGTTAACTACACATACAGTGACCTATCACTTTTGCTTGTAACGTTTTTCCCGAGAAAATTCATTTATTAAGACGTTTTTGGAGGTGGAGTTATATTGTGCTTTCCTCAAAATAAAAAGTCTTTTTTATTAAGTTCAGATTCTGTCGTCATTCTGCCATTCAGCCATGTGAGTTGCAAACACATCTATCCGTTCTGAACAAACGTCGTGACCGAGGTTAGTAATGCACATTAAATTGCGCTGAGGCGGCTAGTGCCAGCAACATGTGCTTACTAATGCTTCTGTAGTGAATTTTCTCAACAGAGAATTGTTTATTCCACTAAGCTTCGATCCGTTGCTCATCTCAAAATAGAACTAGAAGGTCAAGATAGCCAAATTGTCTTTGCGAATCGAACGATAAATTAAACATGGAAAAAAAGAAGAAATACATGCAAGGAAACTTTGGAGGAAACAAGATATCATTTGGAAAAGTTGTGTGCTGCTTAAAGAATATTTTTTTTTATTCCTTCCTTTTCTTTCTTCTTTGGAAAAATCAACTTAGTGATAAACGATCTGGTGGAATAAACTTGATTTCAAGTAAGAGTGAAATGTCGACGGTGTTGTGTGTTGCTTTTAGTCTCAAGAGGACGTCTTTCACAAGGAGAAGGAGAAGAAGACCTAGAAGTGAAGAAGTGGTTCTCCCAATGGAACCCCCTCCTCCCCGTACCATTCTCACTGCTACTTTTCCCTCTCTCTTTGTCTCTATATTATGTGACTTCTTCGTTTCTTCAGTGAAGGAAAATACTAAATATAAAAACAATTCACCCCAAGCCATCACTTACCATACGGAGCGTTCGCAGCGCATCTAAGGCCAGTTCCTCTCGTCTGTATCTGTTGTACATTATATTTGTATATCTGCCTATGTGTTTCTGTGTGCTTGCATGTAAGAATTGTGCCTTCAGGGGCCTTCCTGCCATTGCGTCTTATTCTTCATCTGCTTACTCAGAATTCTACCTACCCATCCAGTTATGTGATATCTATCTATGTGAATACATAACATGCAGACAGAGGGAAGACTTCAACTTACCTTACTACTCCTTACTACACTATATATTATATATATATATATATATATATACATATACATACAGATATATATTTTATATATACATACAATAACGCAAACAATGTTATTTATACGCACATATATACTCATATCAAAATCTCCATTTTCTTCTAACAAGTCACTTGGTACACATTTTATACAAGTTCTCTGAATAATTCGCTACATTCGTCCCGAATAGAAACAATGAAAGTAACGGATGAGAGGGACTAACAGTTACACAAATACTGACAGACATGGTGTGAAGCAGACGCGCTTTCGTTTTGTTGTCTCTCTGTTATTGCTGTTACTAGGCAATGCCTTCTATAGTTAACAACAACATTAGTGTATGCTTTAGCGGATTCTTCTTCTTTTTATGCCTTCATTCAGTTACAGTAACGTCTTAGTGTATGGCATGTAAATGAAAACATTTCATAATGTAATCAGATATACATTATTCCTTTATCTCAAGAGTACTTTGTGTGAATATCTGAAAATAGCCTCTCATCTTTTTTTTCAGTTACATCGATCAGTTTTCAAATTAATCATAAATCAATGCAATTGGTGAATAAAATCTGCAATACTTATCTGCTGAATACTTACTGCAATTTACACAAGTTTAAATAACAAATTTTCTTTTAAACTTATAATGATGTTTTATTGTCTTCAGTAGGATAATCTCAACATAATACTTTATTTGAGGAAAGCTTTACCTCCGCATCACGTCTCAAATCTCTCTTAAAGGAACTTTTTCGGAAAGAGGTTTTAAACAGCAGTGATTGATTGTTGTATTTAGTTCCGCTGAGCTGGAAAGCATCAGAGACATTTTCCGTGATAGCCTGCTTCATTTTGTGGTCATCGACCGGTTTCAGGTGTTCGCCCATCGTCAGGATGTTTTTGTTGAGCAGTGTATAATAGCATAGACTTGCACAGAGCAAATACAGTTGACACACTCAGTCAACTGTATTATATATAATATCAACTGTATTTGCTCTGTGCAAGTCTATGTTATTACACTGTTCAGCAAAAGCATCCTAATGATGGGCGAACGAAAAATGAAGCAGGCTATCACGGAAAATGTCTCTGAAACAGTGATAAGTCTTCTATATTTGTGGTTAGTAACCCAAATTTAATAAAATCCATCGTGTTTTTATGGAGAAAATCGCATTAAAACGCATTTCCGGTTAACTGATTTTTTTTTCAAACTCGGAATTACGACAACATATTTAATTTTAATTAATATATTTTGATGAAGAATTCGTATAATAAAATAAATTAGCTCTTTAGAAGAAAATATAAGCCAGCCTCTACTCCAAAAACTCGTTAAATGAATTTTCCTGGAGAAATGTTTTAATTAAATAATGTGTGTAGATGATACAGAAAGTTTAAAAAAAAAAAAAATGTTCCAGCCATTTCTTGAGAAAATCGCAAAAAGAAAAACTGAAAAATCAATTCAACAAATTTATATCTCCCCCCTCACCGGATGTGCAAAGAAAGGGAAAAAAGGTAGCCATTTTAAGACAAACCAGCTAATCACCTGACCTTTCTAACTGTTTATCGTGTTTACCCAAACTTTGGATATATTGTTTAGTGACAGGAATTTTGTGTTTTGAATTTGCAATTTTCTTGAGAACTGCTCTAATGATTTTCTTTACATTTGGAATGCTCATGATAGAAATCTTTATACAGAATATTTTTATTTTCTATATAAAAAAAATTTCCCGTTGAGACAACGGCCACTGTCAGATGAACAACAATAATCCTCACTAACTTTTTAATGTTTTGCGAGTACAATTAAACCTTAGAGAAACATTGCAAGTTTAAAAAAAAATTGGTCAATTGAAATGGTAATACTTCCAGTAAGAGAAAGTAGTATGAGAATTTTACACCAGATTTATACTTTCTCTTAGTAAGAGCAATTATTGCGATCGTATCAAATTTGAGAAATTGAATTTCTACAGTAAATGCATGTTTTGAGGGCCCCTTGAGTACGAAAAACTTTATTTTTAGGGAAATGCATCAACCGAAAATACGGTTGATGAACCAATTACTTACTTAATTTTTTTTTTCCAGTTTTTCCCGATTTTCTACCAATGGATATTTGTTCTTTACTTTATTTTGCTGGAGATAAACTTATCTGTTTGTGTATGCAATTGTATAATGTAGAGAGGAAATAGAAATTTCCTAGCAGCTGACTAACCTGCAAGAAGTCGTTCTGGATACATAAACCCAGTAGACCTCCAGATATACACCACACACACACACACACACACACCTAGCATTAGTTGCTACATTCTCTTCCAAGTGCTCCACTCCACTTTACTTCACTCACTCGTGTTCAACCATTAGACTTGGGTAGGTGACATTAGTGAAGGGGTGGGTTGGTGGTGGCGAATGGGCGGACGGCGGTAGTTTGGTCGTGTTGCCAGTAGAGAGCCTAATTAGCCGGAATGGAAGCAATCGACTGCTACTAGCTAGGCCGCTCTGGGCCGTCTCTTCCTCTAGTACAGAGGGCTAAAGTACTACTCAAACTGTACGTACAATGAAGCACTAGTACAAGACAGGAGAGAAGAGAAGGCAATTGGAAAAGTCAAAAGCTGTAAGCGTTAGTTGTAAGGTCTTCTCACTCCCTCTCAGGCCTAGTATCCTGAGTTTTCTCTCCACTAGTTCCTATTACCAATCTACCAATCTCCAAATCTACGTAATTATATTAAATTCCGCTATTTTATTATTTCTTCCACTCAACCGAACCATTATTTTTCTCTTAACTTTTTTGGTCTATTGAGTTAATCTTTTAGAATTTGAACTTTTTCAAAGAATATTCACAACTTAAGATTTTTTTCCATATAAATCAACGTAATTAATTACATCATCATAGTTTTACTTTCTCTTACTACCATAACAGAAACATTACCAGTTTGAGTCAAATTTTTGGAATTGTGACATTTTACTGAAAATACAATTTCTTGGGCTTTTACAAGGTTTTTTATCGACTTGTACTGTATGTGTAAGGTCTTTGTCAGTACAGCTTAAACCTTAAATTCAATTTAGTTGCCGACATTAGGGATTCGGACATGAATTGTTCTGGTCAAAATCTATCAACCGGAATGGCAGACTTTACTGAAAACGTGTTTCCAGTTTTTCGCACTTTTTTTTTCAAAACCGTTCCAAGTAATTTCTTTAAATTTTGCATTCCTTCCAATATATCACAATTCCTGCCAATTTTGCCTTCCAATATCACATTGCTTGGAATTTTTTATAGAATGTTTTTTTTAGTAAAATTAATTTTCGAAGGATTCTAGTGGATTCAGGAACTTCAGGTTTCTCCATAAAATGCTATTTTTACTTTTCCTTATCCCTAACAAGAGGATGTAATTGCGATCGTGTCAAATTTTCGAAATTGAATTTTCTCTCCGAAAAAGACATGTTCTGAGACCTCCTGAGTATGAAAAAAAAATGTTTATAACGAATGGTCTGTATATGTGTATGTATGAATAATATATCTCAAAAGCGAAAAAATAATAGGAAGCTCAAATTTGGTATTGCGTTTAAATACTATCACCGCATCTGACGGAAGTTTTCGGGTAAAATTCGTCAACCAAAAGTGCGATTTTACTGAATGGTTCTTTCAGTTTTGGGCAAAAACGGTTACAACTTTTCTTTTTTTTAAAAAACTTCGGATATTGTCTACAAACACGCACTGATTTTTCCACGCATCTGGATGGTTCAGACTGACTTCGCGTTTAAGCTTTTCTGTGATTTACCACTCAGTGTAATGTATGGTTCTGCCGCCTGAATAATATTAATATACATTAAAAGTATTTCTAGAATTCCCAATTTTGAAGAAAATCTGTTACCGGAAGCGTGACTTTATAGGATAGGTTTTTTTTTAAGTTTTTTGCAATTTTCTCAAAACTTAACGATTTTCTTTAAATTTGTGCAATGCTGCTGCATAAATAGAAAAGTATCACTTTTATTTGAAACGCTTTTCTGAAGAAAAAAAATTAATTTTAGAGGTGTATTGGGCATTCATATTTGCGCAAGCTTTCTTAATTTTGATCTAGCGCGATCCACATAAGCCGCTCAGATATACAAGAAAATTCCCCCTAACTGTTTTAATGGTCAGCCCAACTAAACATTGTAACATTGCAATTTTAAAGAAAATTTCTCGATTAAATTGTATTAATTAGAATAAGAGAAGGTGATGTTAGTCTTCACATCAGATTTTTTTATATATTGGTCAACTTTATATCCTTACATCGATACTTCCTGTTCTGTTCAGTGGATGAATAAAGACAATTTGTACAAAAACAGGAAGGAATTGTTGGCACTAATCCATTTCTGGTTATAATAAACTCAACTTCCACACCATACTAGATATTATCTCAAAATATTTATTTTATTTTTAGAGTTTACTTCAGATAATTACACATTCTTATAATAATTTTACTGTAGTTTTGTAAACTTTTCTTAAATTAAACAAATTTTGAATGAGAAAAATTCCATTTTGCCTATCATTTCAGTTTAGTTTAGTATACCTCTATTATATTACTTTTATCATGCAGTAATATTTTTCTTTTTTTTTAAGTTGGGGGGGGGGGGTCAAGAGGCCAATTGCAGTGCGGCCTATACGGGCTATTGTGCATGCCTCTCCATGCCACCAGGCCCTACAGCACCTCTCAGGTACCCTAGGACCTAGACATGTTATCTCGCCTATAACACCCCCACCAGTTTAAGATTTCCCGCAAGGAATCTTAGCATCCTGGAAGGCCCCAGGGAGGATATATACTCTTCCTCTTCCTGGTAACAGCCGAGTTTCCTAAATCTTCTCTGTATAATAGCAGTCCTTTAGGAGGTATATTGGAGTTTCCTTCATCTTCCCACAGAATGTACAATGCTATCAACTTTCTAAGCCTAAGTGTACCCTGAGCCGGCAGTGCCCCGTGTAATGGGATCCAAATCATTATAGATTCATAGGATCTGAAGAGCGGAGAAACACAAAAATGAATCAAAAAGATAGTTACTCCCCACCTAGGCCAGACTAGCAAGAGACAGTCCAATTTATATATATAAATAGAGGACGCAGTACAGTTAAGGACAGTTTACGAACAGTTTACAACCAGTCAGCAATCTATCAACAATCTTCTTATCGCTTAGCCAGTCTCTCTTTATATATCTCTCGCTACCTAACTTCTATTGTAAAGTCCTTGCAGTTTATGTGTTCTTTTCCTTGTTCTTCACAGTGTTTAGCATATATTTTAGTTTATTTCTCTGAAATCCATTCACTCCTACTCACATCCATTATATCCCATAAAAATACCCATTAGAAAGCGGAGCTTATTCTTTCTGAGAGACCAGTGCATGCTTCCAATCTCTTTTGGTTATAATTTTCTAAGCAGATCTTTGCCTGCCTCATTCCTGAGACAGAGTTCCGGAATTGTGATCTCTTTAACCCCCCGCCTCCTTCTTGAGTTCCTTCGCCAATATTAGTAAAAAAAACAAAACAAAAATCAACTATTTCAATTAAAGTTATAGATTACTTAAATATAAACTTTTTTTATATAGCTCTCTAAATTTCCCTTATTCCTAATATTAATCAAATTAAAACAGTTTCTCTTGTAAATTTCAAATGTCAGCAATATTCATTGCTTTGACTGGATATTCCCTTTTTGTTACACATTTTTTTTGTTGTTTGTTGGTGAGCATATCTCGCATCATATTGCCAGGATTTTTAATTCTTTTTGTAAGTTCTATTTTTTGTATTTGAAATGGATTTGGTATCGTCAAATAGTCTGTTCTTTTAGTGAATTAATATGAAGTTGAAAAAGTGAAAACGAATATGTGAATTTCAAACATGTTTTACCGGACTTTTTGTTTGTGTAACTGCACTTTATTTTCGCAGGAAAAAAAATATTACATTTTATTCTTCCATTGTTGTTTTATTTTTTTGATTGGTTGGCTGATTGGGTGTTTTATTTTATTTATTTTGATTGGTTGACCGATGTATTTATTCAAACAAATTGTATATATATTTTTAAAAACGGTTCTAATTCTTTATTTAATTTACATTTTTATATTACTCGTATTTCCAATAATAAAACATAAAAAACTCTTGGAGAAATATATTTTAAATTTCACAATTTTGAAATAATAGTTATCCCTTCAACTAATTTAAAAAATAAGTACATTGTAGTATTAGATAAATATATACACATGAATTACTGATATTACAAGTTTAAATTTTCTAATTAAAAAATTTTCATTAATTATGGATGTGGTACTTATTGAAAAGTATTAATGTAAAGTTTGGTCAAAACTTATGAACAAACCAAGCGCGAATAATGTAGAGTCGTTTTCAGTTACTCATTTTTTTTTTTTTTTGGTGGTAAGGATGTGTTATTATTTGTGAATTAATTGTTTTATAAAGATCTTACTACACCCGTTTAAACATATCTCTTCCCTACTGTCTACATGTTCCTCTTATGAGTCAAATAATTTCAAGATCAATATAAGTTTCTTCCACAGATGTTGATGTGGACTAAATATAAATATTTACTGATGATGACCTCATTAGGTCGAAACGTCCTGTTCTGTCCAGTGAATGAATAAAAAATAATTTGTGAATGAATGAATAATTTGTGCAAAAACAAAAAAGGCTTTCTTAAAACCAATCCACCTCTGTTTAAAAACCTTCAGCTACATTACTTTAATATCTATTTTGTTAAATTATATAATAAAAGTAAAAGTTCTTAAATTAAACAATTATATGAACATTTTAAAATCAATTTAACAATAGATAAAATATCAGAAAACATAAGGTTCTGTAATCTTTTTCAAAGTAAACCTCCCCTTTTCAATTGACATTTTCTCAGAGTTACCATAATTCCTTTTATTTATTTTATTTTATTTTTAAGTTTTAACTATTGTAGAAAGAATATGCTAATATTGGCACTTTATTCTCTTGTCCAATAAATAATTTATTTCATCAGAGATATTTTCCATGATAGGCTGTTTTATTTTGTGGTCATCGAACGGTTTCGTGTGTTCGCCCATCATCGGGATATCTTGTTATTAAGCAGAGAGCGGTTAATATAGACGAGCGCAGAGCAAAATCGAAGGATTTTTATTTTTTTTTTTTAATTTAAGGTGCGTCAACATCTATGGGGTTATTGGCGCCCGAAGCCTGCTAAGCGAACTGCAGGCCTCCGCCGGCTAGTGTTCTCTCCTTACAATGCCTATACCGGACAGGTAGCTCTAGAGGCTCCTTGGAAGAGAAAATCTTGGGCTTCCGCGTTGCTAGTCCAACGCACTAGCCACCTAAGCTTTTTCTCTAAAGGATTTTGAATGAAGCATCAAGATATCAGGGAAATTATCTCTGATGATTTCCAGCTCTGCGGACCCAACCACAATAAATGACGATTTTCTTAATTTATATTGCTTTTTAAAGCAATAAATATTGGTGTTTCAATAAATTACAATAAAGTGACACTTTATAGCAACTTTTAGAGCATTTCCAAATTATCACATTGTCTTATACAATTCAAGCGTAATTTAAGGATATTTTGCAAGACTTGCCAAATTCCTTGATCTCCATTTTCTTTCTTGCATACAGCTAGTTCATGCTCAGATAGGTGTATAGGACTAAAAATTATTAACTTCTTTCTACAATACATAACACATATTGATTGCTTGCTACCTTTTACCAATTTTAGTCTCTATTTAGTCTAAAAAGAATAAAAAAATAACTTTTTTTTTAAAGAATAATTCTTGTTATAGACTTCTCATAATTATGGTAAAGTTTTTAAAAAATATTTTATGATCTGAATATATTGTTTGGCTTCTGTTCTATTGGCTGTAAGAATATTGAGAGCGAGTGAGACTAAGAGAAAGAGGGAGAGAGAGACTACTGGGTAAAAAGTCTTCTCCACCATTTGTTGGCACAAGTCCATGTGTGGGGCGGTGAATCTCCCTTCTGTTTAACCCTATCCTCTTTACTTTCATCACTCTTAGCGTCTCTTCTCTATAGCCCTTGGAAAGGGGTTACCGCCAGCAAGGGAATCACTTCCTAGATAAGAAAAAGAGAGCATGTGTAAAGAAGTATCCAATATTTCCTATTCACTCCATATATACTTATACTTTTAATGTCATTTAGTATAAAAAATTTTCACTCCTCAGTAAGTATAATAATGCCACCATTCGCGAGCATATTAGCATAATTTACAAATTTATTTTAACATTGCACAACGAACTTTAATAATTTATTTCGTACAATTTTGAGATTATTAACACTAATATATGTAATGTATGTCGCTCGTTGTTTGCTCTAGTAGTACTACACTGACCCACTTATTAAGTACATGAAGTAGAAGTTAACCTACAAGTTTTATTTATACGGGTATAATGTAATGTATGAGATTTACTCACGTTAAATCACACTATTTAACGATTTCTTTATTTGCACTGTAAATACTATTAAGGAATTAGATGAAATTAATGTGAGTGACAGAGCAAACGACGGTCAATTAATTCGGATCATTTCGTTTACTTAACAGCACTTCTATTGCAATACTATCTTTCTGTTTATAAATACGAGCAGTTTTCGCTTCCACTTCTTGAGCTAAGGGAAAGAAGTTCATGTTGGCTTGTATAGTAAACTTCGGTTTCCACACAAAGGTCGACTTGTCTTAAATTTCAAATTTTACTCATATCTTCTAACATAAATACACAGGTGGGGGGGGAGGAAAGTGTCAGCCTACCAACAGAGGCAGCTAAAGAATCATTACACTCTAGAGAGGCCAATAATATTCAACAAACATATTTGAATTTTAACGTCTCAGATTCCTCAGAACTGATTAAATGCTACAAATAAAGTGATAGTGATTTATATCTGTGCAGTTAGCATTCCAAGTTTAAAGGAAACCATTGTATTCGTTTTCATGAAAATTCCAAAAAACTCAAAAACCTATTCTGTCAAATCGCACTTCCGATTAACCATTTTTTTTTTCCAAACTTGGAATTCTAGCAATGATTCTAATTTATATTAATATTATAAAGGTGGCAGAACCATACATTGTATTGAAGTGGTACTTTAAAGAAAGCTTAACGCTACTATTCCCGCCCAACAAAACAATTTTCCCGGAAAATTGTTTTAAATAAAAGTGACAAGTAAATCACGAAAAATTGGAGAAAAAAATATTCAGACGAGTCGCACGTCCGATTGATGGATTTTGTTTGATATCTTCGTGTCACTTTGGTGGTGGTGGTGGTACTAACTAAACGGAATACCCAATTTTAAGCTTCCTCCGATTTTTAGATGTATGAATATTTTGTTCAGAATCACAAAAACCCATACACACTTCGTTAAAAACAATTTTATGAACTCAATGGACCTCAGAACATGTATTTCCGGTGAAAAGTCTTATTTCGAAAGATCATAATACGAAAGTAAAAAAGAAGCTATAAGTTTTTGATAATCACTTATTCTGTAAATTATTTTTTCACAGACAAACAAGTGATATAGGTCCAAGATAAAGAGTGATGAGGAAATATCAAGGTTTACGACCCGAACTAGAGAATGAGGTGGATTAATTATAGCAAAACTGATTAAATAGAGTGTTATGGTGGAATAAAGAGGAGAGGAGTTATTTTTTTTTATTAGGGATGTAAAAGGTTAAAAGCTTTGAAGTCCTGAATTCAGTTTTGGTGCTAGATGGGACCGTCAAGTGACGAAGAGTTACACAGAAGAAGTGAACAAGGCTGCTAGGTAATGAAATACCAATCTCCGATACCATAATTCTAGAGTAAGCTTTGTCCAAGGAAAATAAAAAAAATAGACATAATATTTATTTCATCGTTTGAGAATATTCTCACGTATGATGCTGAAATATGGACCACATTCAGATGATGTGGAGGTGGAGTATCCGTGAAAGATGCTAACAAAACCATTCGAATTACTGTCTCTGCGAATTTTAATATTTAAGTTCATTCTGCGGTTTAAAGTAACGCCAAAATATTTCAAAAAACAAATTCACTGTTATAATGAAACTACTTTGTCTTTGTAACGGCAAGAGAGAGAACACAGGCCCTCTCTGGTACTCTCTCACTTAAGCAGCCTAGGGTGGGAGAACCTGTATATACGCCAATGAGAGATCTAGAGATCTATCTATCAGATTCAACCATATACATATCATCGTGTCATATCTCTACTCCCACCTTTTATTCTATAAAAATCATTACAAGTCCAGTGCAGTTTGTGTAAGCTTATTATAACCGTGTCTTCATATCTCGTCTAATTAATCAATCCCAATTTCTCTCCTCATCAACTCCATTATTAAACAAAAAACTTTAACCATTATAATAACATTTACATTTAAACCGTTAAATAATATATTAATTTATTTAGATATTTATCTAAAACCATAAATAGTATTTTTTACATTCAAATCAGACAGATATATAACGTAAGTGTTGTTGTTTTGTGTGCGCGTGTTAAACATGTTTGTCTGACAATATATGTGTCAGATAAATAGAAACCAAGTTTCTTGTAGGCCTAATTTTACAGTTTGTTCCAACACAGGAGGGGTGGGGTTGTAAAGTAGTTTACCTACATCCTCTATTATCCTTAGTTCTATACCTGTGAACATAAACTGTGGACTTTGCTACCCGTAGTGTAGAGGTTTGTTTTGGGTTGTTCAAATAACAGAATAGGCTTTAAAATAGGAAAAGTATTTGTTTAATTTTGTTTTTAATTTCCCTTGTCAAGGATGGCAACAGTGTTTTATGTCTGCTTTAAAATGTAATTAAAGCGGTTACAAAAAATAGATTAACCTCAATAATGTGCATATTATTTTTAGGTCTCTTAGTTTAATTAAAAATTGCTTCTTTTTTTTAATTATTCTTACTTCCTGCTGTTAACAGGAAGTATTGCGAACATGTTAAATATTCGAAAATGAGTTTTTACTTAAAGTATATTACATTTTCAGATCCTCTTCAAGGAAAAAAAAAATTTTAGCGCAAATTCTGTTGCATATATTGATCGCATCCGATTCGGAATTACGGACAAAATCTGTCAACGGGAAAGTGGGACTTCACGGATTTTTTTTTTTTTTAACAATTATTCGCGACTTCTCCCGACTCCAACAGTTTTTTTTTTTTTAACTTTGCTTCCACATATATTACTAAAAAGATACTTAAAAATTAAGTTGCTAGAATTTGAAATTTGAAAAACTCGATTTTAATTGATATTGCGAATTAGCATACTGCGTTCCATTATTATTTTTTTTTTTTTCAATTCAAAAATGATTCAAAAGATTTTCTCCAAACATAAGAGATATTTTGGTTCATCGACCAGTTTTGGTCATTTATCTGCCAGGTTGTCTTGTTAAATAGTATCATAACACAGACTTGCATACTGTTTTCAGAAGTGTTTTGTTATGACCTAATTGCGTAATAGGAAGGGTTTTTCTTTATATATAACTAAGGCCAATTGTTGTATCCATTTTTAAAAGGCATTATATTTTGGTTCTTTACAAAAATAGAAACATCAATGAGTGGAAATATGATGTTTAAATTATGTTTGGGAGTAATTGGAGAAACATAGTTGTTATTGGATAGGTAATTATTTATTAATTTATTATTTGCACAGACTTATTTGCAATATTGTACTCGTGTAACAATTCTAAATTTTCACTTATTATTGCGCCAGTCGTAAGAACGTTATATGTTACAGAACACTCACGATATGTATAAGAACATTATATGTATAAGAACAATAATCACTTACGATAATAAAATACGGAAAAATTTCTTTGATATTATCATGTTAACAAATTATTTGGTTTTTTCTTCTTGACCTATTATAGTGAGGTGGTGGAATTCTTCGGTTAGGTCGGTTAAATAAAATTTTGCCAACGTTACGGCGATTTAATTACTCGCCATCTTTAGGCCTACAAAGATACAAAACGTAGATTTTAGTACAATTTATTGAAGAAATTGTTGTATGAAATATTTAATAAGATGCGACTTAAGGAAGTTGGTTATGCAATAGGATCCGAAGGGAGAGGGATCCATAGCAAAGAGAGAGACATAAAATTTGACAGGATCACTCTCTATCTTAGGCCAGACTAGAGTGGGAGAAACTGTTTAAATACAGCTACGGGAGAGTCTTACACAATCTTGCAGCACAGTTGATACAGCAATCACAACGCGTCAACAACCTTTCTCTTTACCTTTCACTATATTGTATATATTTACAATGTAGTGGTTAGTAAAATTTAAACGGAATACCAATTTGAGCTTCTTCGTTTTTGAGATAATTTTGTTCATATATGGACACACACTCAAAACATTTTGCGGATCCAACCATAACAGTTTTCATAAACCTACCTGGATATTGCCCGGAAAGATTACAGCCTTTCATTTATTTTTATTTGAAATATTTTTTCCTGAAAAATTAATTAGGGTTTGTTGGGGAAAAATTAGTTAGGGAATCTTTGCATTACTTTCTGTCAAAATGACTTTAAGTTTCTCTGAGCGCTAACATAGAAAATGTTCATCTACGCATAAAAGTTGTTCCAAGAAAAACTATATACTATACCCACCATCTTTATCAATGCTAAGATCAACTTGACTGTCAGAAGTGGGAAGATAATTTGTTAATTAAAATTATGTAATAATCGCAATAAAATTAAGTTGTGTCAGTGTTTTACGCCAGATTTTTTTTTTATTTTTTTAAAAAAGGATCTGTTAACAGTAAATGTTTTTTTTTCCGATTGTTATTGATTTAACAAGGATGTAATCTTTGTTGATATACTATGAAGAGAATATAATATTTAGAGAGAGGGTCCTGATGGTTGGAACAGGAAGGTTTATAACATCGCCAATATGACCGCCATCCCACAAGACACGTTTCTGTTCACGTACAACGTAAAGGGTAACTTCGATCACAATAATAGCGTTGTTTGTATAACGGCTTTACATCCCTTTCCGCGCACCAGCAAATTGATCAAACACCCTTCTCTTCTTATCCACTTAGTTTGTAAGGTAGACTGTGTTATAGGGAGTGCTACGAATGTTGACACTGGTTGTGGATTACTACCGCTACCATCATACACTATACTGCCGTGGGCGGGGGATGGAGGAGGACGGTTGATTTTGAAAAACATATTATCAGAGAACGTCTTTCAGGGCTTGTTTATGTTCCATTTCTGGAGTGACGCTTTTCCTAAGCTTTTCCAATTCGGTCGCCCTCCCCCACTTTACCATCATCATAACTGGCCTGATATTTTCAATTCACATCCACTCACGAATCTTTATCTTTTAATTAATTATTCTTAAATTCTCTAAATGCTATAAAAGAAATGATTATGGTCATGTTAGATTTTTTAAATTGAGTTTTCAAGGAGAAACATAAGCTTTTGAAGTTCCCTAAGTCCGCCTTTAGAAATTGATCCGTATACTTATTCTAATAGTGTAAATAAAAAAAAAGAATAAACACAAGGTCTCAAATTTGACAGCGAATCCAGCAAGAAGTTATCAGTCAAAAATTTCCCAACCGGAAGTATATCACTTTAAAAAATTTTCAGTCTTTTTTTTGTGCTATTTTTCTTGAAAACGGCCACTCACATGACTTTTCTTTAACACATCGATCGCCCAGCGAGAATCGGTATGTTTCCAGGGAGGCCGAAAAAAATCCGAAAGGCAAAATAATAAGAAAGATATGCGTTCTCAGAAGAAGTGACTAAGCCTGGAACGCCAGAAATCTATGGAAAAATGTAAAAAAAAGAAGTGGGATGTAATGTTATAATTGACCCAAATTCACTATAGCTATATAATGATCGCCATGACTGCACTGACGTATTTTCGCGTGCCTTGCCTGCAACATATCTGCCCACAAGCTGCGTCAATCTATACGTCACGCGTCAGGCGTGGCATGTCTCCATATCACAAACGGTTAAAATTTTGGCCATACTACAATAGTGGTCCACCACCTAACATTCTACATTACTGGAAGAAAAAGTTAAGGAGTAATATGGAAGTTGAGAAAGCACAAAAAAAAAAGCACGCTACTCTCAACGCACTCTCATTCAAAGTACATTAAGAAGTCCTCATACACTGTCACTTTGCCAGTTCATCTGTCACTCTCTTTACTAGTTCAACAGTGTAAAGTCCTTGCATTGCTTTAATTTAACAATATACACAATGTTCAGTCAGCGTACTTGAATCTTATATCACTTTCTCGGTCGAAACATACAAAAACTCAACAACATTTTCACGTTCTAGTAACGTAGAATGTTGGATCACTTTGTTGCTTCGTTCAGAATCTTAACCGTGTGTAGTATGGAGACATGATACGCCTCATGTGACTTATGGATTGATGTAGTTTGTGGGCGGCGCTTTATTATTTTTTAAAAAACATTGATTTATTTATGTACATATTTATATTTATATTTTTACTATTTTTCAATACCATCACTGGACGAAGAAAAGTGTCACTTGATTATGGCTGTTGGAGCTCTCACGTAAACATAGCCGTCACCCAGATGTGCGTGACATGGCGATCAGCATATAACATATTTAGGCATGTTATTCTAACACTATTTGAAAATTATTTTTGGAGAATTTAATTTTCATAGAGAGGGGGTTCCAGAGGATGGAGAACGTTTCCTCCTTAAGTGCCATTTCAATAGATTGTTCGCCTCTAAAACCTATAAAAATGTTAATGAGGAATATGTTGGTGAAAATTCCGCATTTGAAGAAAATCTGTTTTCAGGAAGTCGTGTATCTCTTAATGGGTTTTTTCAATTTTTTTTTTTCTTTTGCTATTTTCTCGAAAACGACACCAGCAGGATCATTAAACATTGTATGTATACTACTCCACACATTATAAAAACTTTTAACAGTCTTGTTTTCAATCAAGATGGATTCCATCAAAATCCGCCAATCAGAAGTGATTTTTTTTTTTTTAAGTTTCCGCGATATTTTTTCCAGAAATGGCTGCAATGAATTTCGTATAGTAGGCTCGTATAAAGCCAATTTATTTGAATATTTCTATTGAGAGGGTTATTACTGTTATTATTATTTTATAGGGGGGGCTAGAGGATCTGTTTAAGTTTGAAAGTCACTCTTTCTAAACTGTCATTGTAATATAATATTTTTCATTATAATATCAACCATCTACAATATGTTAAAGGACCTATTGAATGCTTATCTAAACTGTGAGTCGATTTTATCAAATGGATTCTTGTCAGTTTTTCATGAGTCTTTAGAAAGCAATTCCATAGTTTTGTATTTTTTTAATTCGCATACCGACATCACATATGTAAGAATCACTAATGCAGTGTTATATCACTTTTCTCTTGAAGGACAAGTAAAAATGCTAATATAAGAAAAAAAATTATCAATTAGCGTTTTAAATATCGCAGTTATAAAATATTAGTGAATATTTAGCATCGGATTTTTCTTTCGTTTTTGTTTTTTTTTCTGCGAAGAATAAAACACAAATATAGAATTTGATAAACAATGTAAATAAAGGTACGAATTGTCTTCTTCTTCTTCTTCTTCTTTATCTTTTTCTTTTTTAAATACCGACTAGAGGCAACAAGAGTCAGTATGGCAGTATGAGTAAAGCGGAAGATGTGTGGGAACAAGATGGCCGACTACACATCCGGTTACATTTCCCCAGGGTGTACCGGTTTTCTCACGAACTGCAAACAAGAAATTCTCTTTCCCTCAATCTCACTTTCTCTCCCCTCGGCTCTTGACTCTATTTTCTCTCTTGTAAGTTTCTCTTTCTCTTTATACTACATCTTCTTGGAGTAGTATCTCCGAGCGTTTTCTGTTTTCATTACATTCTGCTTTCTTTTTTTTTTTCTTTTTTTAACATCGGACGAAAGTAAGATAGAGATTCCTTTATCTCTCTATATGTGTATGTGTGTGTCTGTCTGTTTGTATGTCCTGGATAAAAGAGATGGCTCACTACTACTGATGACAGCACAGTTTACGCTCACCTCCCTCCCATCCACTAGTCTGAGACTATGGAAATATAACAGAACAAAACGGAAAGTAAACACATCTACCGCCCGTACTTCGCATACTGTTATATGAAGAAGTTCCTTCCGCTGAATGTTAACAATTCCATATTACGAAAACATAACCTTTATTTCAAAAATAAAAAATAAAAATAAAAATATATAGTCTTTGGTGCAGAAAAATCACTATTTCTTGTTTTACATTACTTTTCTGGCTTGCTTGCGTTTATTTTATTTTAACATTTTGACTCTTTTTACACACGCGCACAATATTTTTTTTTGTTTTTTTTAACTCAACTGTTCGAGTCATGTGTTAATGAAATACTACATATCTGTAAGTCGTAAGTGAAAGGGAAAAAAAGTCTGCTTGAAACACTCACACGACATTCTCCTGAATATAAAGTGACTAATTTTTTTTTAAATTTCAAATTTTACGCATTTTTTCAGGACATAAACATAGAGGTGGTGGTGGGAGGGTGTAGACAAGTACCTACCCAGACAGAATATAAAACTGGTTATGTTGTAGTAATTATATATCGCATGCGCCTTTGAACATATTAAAAATAATTTGTTAAAAAAAAATGTAATTTTATATTTGTGCACTTAATATTCCAAGTTTAAAGGAAGAATTCGTTTATGGTCGTTTTCTAGAAAAACTGAGAAGCCTTTTCTGTTCGCACTTCCGGTTAACTAATTTCTTCAAACTTGAAATTCTAGCAATACTTCCTAAATTAATCAATATTATATTGATGGTAGAATCACAATTTGTACGGGTGTGATACTTTACAGGAAAGCTTAACGAAACTCTTCCTCCAGAACCCCCTCCCCCAAAAAATCAATTATTCAGGGGAAAATGTTTCAAATAAAAATGATAGTTATTTAGATGCTAGATACATATTATAAGTAGTTTAAAGAAAATCATAGGAGCTGTTTTCGAGAAATTCGCGAAAAACTGGGGTGGAAAAAAACACATTCTATACTTCCGGTGGATGGATTTTGTCCGAAACTTTCGTGTTGCGTCTGATTGCCTTTATTTTAAACCTCATCCTTCCCAAATCTATTTTATCCATCGTGTGTTTGAGTTTTCAGCTTGAGCAATAAATTTTTCTTTTTTATATTTTGAATTTACGACTGTTGATGGTAAAAACATTTTTTTTATTTTTATTTTACATTGTTTTGTCGTTTTTTTTGTTGTTTTTAATTAATAATAAAACGTTTCACCTGTACATCCACAATTATACAATATTTTATTTCTTCAGTGTATTTTTTTTTTTAATTTTTTATGAAGCTTCAGGTTTATTAATTTTGTAATTTATATACATAACTACTCTCATTTATTCTCTCTCTCTATATCTCCATTTAGGAGTTGTGGTAGTACCTAAACGGAATATAAGGTTTCTGCTGTTTTTCATTTTTAAGATATTTTGTTCCCACTCTCCCTCGTCCCCTCTCTTTCATACACACACGCACGCATACAGACACCGTTTATCAGTAACATTTTATACGTACCCAGGAAACCTCAAAGCAGGTACTTCCGGTGAAAACTCAATTTGGAAATTTGACATGATCGTAATACTTCTTCTTACAGCAGTAAGAACAAAAACACACGCACGATTTTCTCTTACTGCAATCTATTGTACCCATAAATAACTAATTCTGAGAATTTTTACTAAATATGTAAAAGTTAGTGAACTTGCTAAATATGTATGAAGTTGCTGAAACCACCATATATTCTAAGAGACATTTTCCGGGGTAGCCTGCTTCATTTTGTGGTCATTGACCGGTTTCGGACGTTCTCCCATCTTTAGGATGCGTTTGTCAGGACATTGTGATAACACAGACTTGCACAGAGCAAATTCAGTTTATACACTGACTAGTCTTTTTAATTGTATTTTAAAACTATTATTATATAAAATTATTAAAACTATTATTTTAAAACTATTATTATATAAAATTATAATTTTTAATTCAGTTTTAAAATACAATTAAAAAGACCAGTCAGTGTATACACTGAATTGGCTCTGTGCAAGTCTGTGTTATAACACTGTCTGACAAACGCATCTGAAGATGGGCCGAACGCCCGAAACCGGTCGATGACACAAAAATGGGGGAAGCAGGGTGACCACGGAAACTGTCTCTGATGCTTTCCAGCTCTGCGGAACCACCCACCACCCCCCCCTAACACACCTATGTTGTACTGAAATGGTGGCGAATTAGGATTAAGTCAAACGTTGTAGATCCCCTACAAATATCCCCCAAAAAAACAAAACGAAAAACTGAAAAAAAAAAATCAATCGTATCTTATTTAAGATTCACTGATTTGATTTCATGATTTCACTGATTATCACCAAGTCCTTACTAAACGAAATATATCTACAATTCCTTGGTTACTTGATTTTTCCATGTTGATTTTTTATTTTTTATTTTTTCTCACAAACTATTCGTCTAAAACAAATTTTTAAACATTATCTTGCAACTGTAAGAGGAAGTATTCGTGATTGTGAAACAAAAAATCGTGATTGACTTTTCACCGGAAGTATCTACGTGTTTTGAAATATATAGAACAAGAAAAGAAAATGTGTGTTGAATAAAATAACTCAAAACGAAAAAAAATAATCGCAGGAAACTCAACCTTGAAATTCCATATTGGAACAGTCCTTGTTGGTTTGCATCAAAATCGTCGATTTCCTTCCAATATCACAAACTATTTATAGTTCCATCACTTTTATTTGAAACATTACTAGAAAATTAATTTTTTGGAAACCTCTCCAAGAAAAGTGACTTCAGTTCTTTTTTAAGTGCAAATGAAAAATACTATTCGGTTCTGTTAACTGTACATAATAGAGGAATAAATTTGATTTATAAAAACACTTAAGTTTAAAAAATAATGTTTTTTTCATTATTTCTTTGAAAAGTAAATATGCCGACTTTTAACAACTGTGGGAATTGGAATAAGAGGAAGTTATTTTGTTTGTTTTTCTCAGTGGATTACAGGGTATTTACTTCCTTTGATAATGTAGCTCCAGAAAATCTTGGTGCTATATTAAACCAAAAAATTGTCCTTTTATTCTTTAAATTTTTGATGTCTACTTTTAGAACCCCAAAGATTTCTTATTAAAAGATTTTAAATCAAAATTACAAAATTTCCAAAAAAATATAAAACTTTATGCTAGCAAAAGCATATAATTTTAAATTCATTTTTTCAGATTTTGGAACATAATCCATTATAAGGATGGATTTAAGTTAATACATTCATGGAACAAAAAGGCATAAGTACATATATCTTTATACCGAACAGTAGTTCACTGGAACAGTAGAGCTAAGATTTTACTTGAATAAGACATCACGTTAATGTGAGTTCATCTTGAAAGGTCCCTCTCCCTCCACTCCCCTGAAGGTTGTCCGGAGTTAGGTGGGGAAGGAAAGCTGAACAAAAAGCATAGCACTGGCAGTAGTAGGATGTTGACAAAGGACTTAGCGCCGTCTACGGTCGACAATTGGTATTCTGATCACGCTTCTTCGCTGGGGATATAACTATAGTAAGATGTAGGCAGTAGTAGTAGTAAGGGGAGGGGGGACCTAAAGTACACACAGAATCCCTTCCAACAACTGTTATATTATATTCATAACAGGGAATTATGTAAAAACACGATCTTGAAGACAAGACCGAAGAATGGAAGGCAAGATATCCAGTGTCACTTTATGTTCACGCGCTCCACACTAATTCCAATATTCTAACGACATTTTACATTTAGATATTAGCAAATTGGATTCCTTGACAAACAGGCAATGCCAGAAAGCGTACTCGTAATTACGCTTGATTGGTCGCTTCCAATTTGACCCAACTTTAATTAATTTGTGTGACGTTGAAGAGAAAAACGAATCAGTGTGTATGAATGAGAGAGATAGAGCGAGAGAGAATTACACTACTGCCATGCCAGCTGATTTACGGAGGCCTCGATTGCGCAGACTTTTTCAGCTGGTTGAAAAGCGCAAACGCTTGTTGAATAATTCAGAAGCACAGATTGCGCTAATAACTAGGGGCGGCCTTGTCATTTGAACGCCCTTCCCTGTAAAATACGATTTGAAGCTTAGCCAATAGAAACTCTGTGACATTTTGTCTGAGCTATTGTTTAAAAAACGTTATATTATTCACTCTCGTCATAATAAAGGCATTATTAGTGCATCTATATTCTTTTTTTAGTTTTTCTTATTGCTTTAAGATAATGGTCACTAATCTTACGGGGCCTTCTCGATAAGGCTTTATGGAGCCCAGTTCCTTTTGGACAATTCAATTAAAAAAATTATACGTATATAATATTTGTGTTAAGCGAGCTGAACTGAAGCTAGGGAGAAAGCAATATGGGGTGGTATATTTACTCAAAACTATTTACTAATCAATTGAAAAATGTAAATATATAAATTGATTTTCACACATACATTTCACACGCTTCAGTAGCAATTTTTTTTTAGCCTTTATTAGTTCATAGTTTCTCCGCATTTTATCACTTAAAGGGGCTACCATGTTTACGTTGTTTAATTAATTATTCATTTTGTTTTCTATCATGTTGCCTCTGATTGCCTTTATTTTAAACCTCATCCTTCCCAAATCTATTTTATCCATCGTGTGTTTGAGCAATAAATTTTCTTTTTTGTATTTTGAATTTACGACTGTTGATGGTAAAAACTTTTTTTATTATTTTGCTTTGCTTTGTCGCCGTTTTTTAATTAATAAATAAAAAGTTATACCTGTACATCCCAAATTAAACAATATTTTATTTATTTTATATCTTCAGTGTATTTTTTTTTATAATTTTTTATGAAGTTTCAGGATTATTAATTTTGTAATTTACATACATAACTTCTCTCATTTATCCTCTCTCTCTCTCTCTCTTTATCTCCATTTATATTATATATATGTTTTGAGGCTCTCCACTTTTCGAAATAACTCTTCTTTATAGAACATTTGTTAGTTTTCTGTGAGTAAGTTTATTGTATGTCTATTTTCTTTCCTGCAAAGAACAGCCCTCTGTCAGGGTGTTTATTTCATATTCCATACCATCCTATTTATCTTGCAGACATACCAGTATGAATCTTGCAAACTTCTACGTGTTGATGAAACTAATCGCTGTTTCAATTCCATATACCTGATTCCTGCCATGAGGCTCATGTTCAAGAACACAGACGTGTTTACTGCAGAAGAAAGAAGCCGACGATTCTGGTAAAGCCAAAACACAACGCGTGTTGCTGAGAGAAAGAAAGTTACTCTTATTCCAGGACTACGCCCCGCCGCTTATATACTGCGCAATCCTGTAAAATACTAATAAATTTGCTTGCAAAATTCCACCACATCCCACCATCTCTAGAGTTCGGATTTCACTTTGTCAGATTTATTTTTGTTTAATAAAATAAACAAAAAACTAGTAGAGAAATGGGATATTTATAAATGTTTTAGAGGATTATATAAAAGAAAAGAAGGAAAATTATGAGATTCATTTATTACGTCACATAAAACTATAACTATTTGTCTTTTTACGTAATTAAATGACCTCCGTATATTATGTACTTATTATATACATATTAAAACCTTTTAAGCTAAATTAGAAATATCCTTTTACTTTTATTTAAAACACTTTTCCGGCAAAATTGATTTTAGAATTGTTGGGGGGGGGGGGAATTAAAAAAGAGGACTCTCAATTTCTTCTTATGTTTCATAATCATTTAGGGATTTAGGGATGTATTATGAGTAAAAATGCCAACTTTGAAGAAAATTTATCAGCTAGAGCTAATTTGAGAGAAAGAGCTAATTTGAGAAAATTTGTCCTAGAGCTTTAGCTAGAGCTAAAGCTAAAGGAATTACATTAAGTATGAAGTCTGGCGAATCTTACACACCAGTTGTTGATTTTTCTTTATAAAAGGCAAAACAAAAAATTGGAAATTATCTAAAAAATATTTTGCGCTCTGTTGTAATATGTGCTAAAGTTTCTAGTCCTTCCTTCCCCTTTTGTTAAAGGAAGTACTTTCGAGTTTAATTTTACACCACAAAGGAGCAGCTGTAGTATACCTGTGTGTAAAAAAAAAAGCTGTGTTACTTTGTGCCATGTAGTGGAAAGAGATTGAAATTATTTATAAACACTTTTCAGAGTATATATATATAACAAACCTTGTTGTGTTTACCTCCAGAAATTTCGAACATCCTATGTAATTCTTTTTTTTTTCCAATGGATTCTTATATATATATATATACATAAAAGAAAGGCAAAAGTTGAAAGCGATATAAGCCCTTACAACTACCATCGATAACTGTTCTGTAATGTACAAGAAAATACTAGCCGGTTTCTCTTTCGCCTATCTCAAGGGAAATCATTCTGGTTACAATACCGATTGGGCCAACCATAGTAATGCAAAATAAAAGAAAATAAAATAATAAAAAATCCGCAATTTCTTTACTTTATTTTAAATCCTATATAAAACACTCACATAACTTTCTCTTGAAAGATGTAGGAAAAACATTTAAAATTATAACCATACAGAAACATAAAATATCAAAAGTAGAATTTACTTATTATGTTCAATCGTCTCCTTAATATGTGAAGAAGTATTGTGATGGTTTCAAATTTTCGTATACTAGTTTTCAACGAAATTCCCTGTTTTGGGAGCCGCTGAGTAAAAAAAACATGTTTTTAGCGACTGGTCTGTGTGTGTGTGTGTGTGTGTGTGTATTTAGGAAAAATCGTAGTAAGTTTATTCCGTTTAATTATACAACCACCACATCTGACCTAAAAATTTCGGGCAAAATCTATGTACTGGAAGTTGCGACTGTAGAACAGATCTTTCTTTTGTTCAGTCCCTGCAGCCAAGCTCCTCCTCTAAACATTGTGCCATTATACTCTCCTCCAGCAATTCCTGAAGGGTGTTCTTCCCCCTACTGCTAATAATACTGATCTATTGTAACCTCTCTCGAACACGTAGTTCCTTACTCGTCTCTTCTCCAAATTTTTTGGAGATAACAAATTGGTTTGCTTCTCAATTAATAGTTTCTGTCCACCTCCTTTTTAACTCATTTTGTGATAACTTTTAATTGCCTGAGAGATACTTTCTCTGATATTTCTTTTTGTGGTCATCGACCGGTTTTGGGCGTTCGCCCATCATCAGGATGTTTTTCGTCAAACAGTGTAATAACATAGACTTGCCAGAGCAAATTTAGTTGGCACACTCCAGTTTCCAGCTCTGCGGAACCAACCCCAACAACTATGTTTTCATTGCCTCCCCAACAGCCATAGTGTTCTAGACCTTCCAGTTACAAAATATTAATATTCATTATAAGGAAAAAGCGTAAAAATAGGGAATAAAAAAATGTTTTGCTTTTCAAATAGAATTAATTATTATAAGCGGATAAAAGATTTTACAGATCTGTAACAAATGTAATAAATATAAGAAGAAAATACTCTAATACGATTCATACTAAAGAAAAACACAAAGTAAAATAAAGAATAGTAAAGGGAGAAAAGAAAGCTAGATGAAAAAGTTTTTTTCCCTTGTTTTTCCTGAGAAAAGTGAGTTTTCCATCTGTTTTTTTTTTTATCTTGTTCTCTTTTTAGCCTCGCCTCTCTCCTACAATGATGACTAACTTTTTTTATAATCAAAGTTCATGTTGTAGAAGTATGAGGAAGCTGGTTGGCTAAACAGAGAGTATTACCAAACTGATCAAATTATACGGTGGAGGGGAATCAGGGAGGATGAATAGATAAGTTTTTTTTTTTATATTGCATAAGTAATGTAGAATAAATTAGAAAAAAGTTTTTAATTATTCATAACTCAAGTAAAGAATCCTTAGTCTATATTCGAACTGAGAAGTGATATAGTTTTTGTTAACACCATCGCCGCCGCCAAAACTATTTATTATCTTTTACCATGAAAAAGGAGAGCGGTGGGGGTGGCGTATATATTGTCTGTCACGTAAAGTCGTACAGTGTTAGTATTAAATATCAGTGATTAATATCCGAAATTGACTAGTTGGCGGGAAATAAATATCATATTATTTTAAAAAAAAATAGTGTCTTTGTGCTTAGTGTTAGTGATGCTACAAGGAGTGGCGAGAGAGCTTTGAGATGGTTCAGTGGAGGGGGTAGCCCTGCTGAGGCTGTAGAGAAGTCTAGGCCTAGAGGTGACACGGTGAGATTGAGTAGCATAGGCCGCCGGATTTGGATTACCTTATTAATTAATAAGGCATAAGATCGTTAGACAGAGGAGGTGAAAGTAGAGAATCGGCTACTTATCTTTCTTCCATCCGACCAAAAGTTTCTCCACTTCACGGCAAGCAACGCTACGAGAAGAAAAGTTACCTGTGTTGTCCGTCGGTCCGTCCAAGGAGTTTCCTGTCTCCTCTATTAGTCCATCTGTCTACAATGTCAACCCCTCTGAACAAACTATGAACTCTCATATATGACTGTCTTGTAGAAAATTAATAATATTACTTACAAGTGTAATAAGGTAAATCTAGTTGTAAATCCCGGGTGTCTGAGACCCTTTAGTACTAAGTACAGTTTATATTTTATAAAATTGAGGGTCATAATCACAGTATTGTTTTATTCCAGAGTACTTTTTAGTTATTGGTTTTGAGACCTTCTGTTACTTATTCAAGAAATAGTGTCTTTAATAAAATTTGTATATTAACAGCATACCCTTGTATTAACTTTCCTAGACCTACACCTTTCCTCTCATTACCTCCACCTTTCGCAGCATTAATTCAACGTTTAACCCAAAAAAGTTGTTTTTTTTTTTCAGCAACTGGAGAAACTAAAATATCTAGAGAGAAACAATCAATCATCAGACTTTTTTTTTCTCTTACTGCACTACGAGTCTAGGAAAGTGACAAGTTTTCTTCAAAGTTAGAATTGTTTCTAAATGTTTAGTAATTGCCCACAATATAGTACACAAGATGGGGACTCTACATTACAATAAAATTGGAAAACCGGGTCAATTTCCAGATGCCTCAAAAAATTCCCAAAAAATTAATTATCTTGGAAAAAAAAAAGTTTCAAGCGTTAATTATGTTTATAGTGTTTTTCTCATGAAATTCGCGCGAAAACCTCAACAGTCATTCAGTAAAATAGCACTTCCGACGTTAATTTATTAATTAATTAACACATTCAATTCTCATTAATATTATTTACGTCGTAGAATTGTTTCAGGTTCTCGGTAATCGGTTTATGTAAAATGTGACTTTGTAAAATATATTTCTCCCAGTTTTTTTTTCCTTTTTCAAGATTTTCACGAAACCATCTCCAAAGATTTTCTTAAAAAAAATCTGTCAATTTTGTAATAATTATAATGAGTGAAAATAGTATTCTCTTTTTTTTAATGCTAAACCATTATATCCTTAATTGATAATTCTGTACATTGATGCAAATTATATACGTTCATTGGCAAATTCATGTAACTTGTAAAAAAATCTTGTAAAATGTACCACATTACACAATTGCCAGTTTGTATAATTTTAAGTAATTAATATGCCAGTTGAGATTCTGCTCATTACTACTGAAAATTTATGGGCGGTTTAGTGGTTTGCATATGGATTTATAAATTATCAAATATGGTGGCATTTTCATGATTAATACAAAGTTTCCTAGTTGATTTTAGAAATGTATTTTTTTATATTAAAGAATTTTTTAGGAAAATTATTAATTTATTTTCAACTTTTATTTCAATTAAAAGAAAAAGCTGGAATTTTTGTTTGTTGTTAAAAACTTTTCTTTTTTTTCTAATTGGTAAAAGTTGAAAACATTTCAATCGAATTTTCCATCGACATGTCACACGCGCTCGGAATTCATTTCGCAACTTTTGTTTCCGGCCGAATTAAATTCCATGCTGGAGATCAAAGGAGACTTGACGTGACCAGAGTTGGTTATTACATTCACAGTAGGGTCGGCCATCCACTTCCTTCCCTCTTTACGCATTTCATTCCCTTAACATAAAAAAAAAAAACCCTTCTTTTAATGCTCACATTTTTACTTTTTCCGTTTTTTCAGTATTTTTTTTAACTTTTTTGTTTTATTTTTTTTCTGTTGTCCATGACGAATATTAATGGTATTCAATATATTCCAGCCGCCAGTTTTGTGATTTTTTTTTTCTTTTGTCAGTTGATTATCACAAACAAATTCTCAACTTTCTCTTATTGTAAAACAAGAAAAAATCTGATGTAAAAATACTCACATGACTGTATCTCATTCAATACAGCCTAATTAACAATGTTTTTTAAATTGGCAGTATTTACAAACGTTTAGATAGGGGTAGCCAAGAAGAAAATTTGTAGGGGATATTAAGGATTTACGTTTACGGGTCTTTGCATTATTCACCTTATAATTCAAAAATGGTTTATTTACTTATTTATTTATTTATTTGTTATTTGTTATATGACTGATGTCGTTATTTATATATATTTACTTGTCGTTCATCATTAGTGTTATTGAAGCCCAAATTGTACCCGGAGTAGATGCAGAATGGATGGCTGCATAAACAAAAAAAACATAGAAGTTAGACAGTCGGTATGGGTGATGAGAACTGGCGGACAGGTTCAGGAAGCCGCTGTTGTGTCTTTCATGTCCATTAGCAGCGGGGTCAACCCCAGTGAAGGCAACCAGTTGGTGAAAGTAGAGTGGGAAGATGAAACCGATAGAACGCTCGGCAAGGTCGTTTCTGTTAGAACGTGTTAATAGACAAGGAGCTAGCGATGAGATACGAGGAAGTGCGCAGTCTTAGGAAAATGAGGAATTAGAAACCATTAATACGGTGCAAGCGGCCCACAATGGATATGACATTTACAAGATGACATTTAAAAGTAAAAGAGGACTGCTTCTTCACTGTTCTAAGAAGCACCATTTGGAGGCGAATAATATCAAGCTACAATTCATCGTAAAGAGCAAGGTGCAATCTGATGTAAGAGAACGCTGTAGTAAACAAGATATCAAAGGTTCTTGGTAGCTTGGACCTTTGGGGCTCCAAGTTCATGGATCTCCGAATCGCAAGGACCTGAAGTTGGAAGAAATTGATGAGGCAATCTCTGATTTTCTTGCCTTTCTTCGGGAGGAGAATGCTGATTTCCCGGGCCCACTGCCATTCGCTTTTACAGGTTGAGAAAGGCCAACAAGATGGCATCAAAATCCAAAGGTGCAAGTAAGACCTCAGATCCTCAGTGGGCCAACAGGGCTGCTCGTATGAAACGTCAGGAGCAATATCAATACGAGGTAGCTCAGTACAACTACTATAATAGGAGGAAAATAGTTGTTCAAGACATTATGAACTTTGGGGCCCCTAAGCAGTACCACCCGATACATATTGATAAGACAGAAGCACATTTCAAGGCTATTTTTGAACAGCCTAATAATAATGAGACAGAAATTTACGAAACAGCTCTTTCCAATCCTAATATAATGACAGTAGATCTTCATTCAGACTGTACACAGTGCTGTAAAGTCTACTTCTCTCGATACCTCACCTGGCCCTGATGGCGTACTCATTCGAACTGACAAGTTTCTTGGCATTGCCAACATAATTAAAGATATTGTGCAGATTATGCTTAGGACCTCATATGTTCCTGAACCTCTTCGCGAGGGCGCACCATTCTTATACACAAAGGAAAAGGAGTGGCTAGTAGCATATCTACTTGGAGACCCATCACTGTTTATTCTATAGTCCGTCGGATAATAGAGAAAGTTTTGGACCATGAGCTGAGGCGCTGGATTAGCTTTCAATCTTGTCAGAGAGGATTCATTAACGGTCTTCCAGGATGCCATGTGAACTCCAGGATTATTAATGCTGTGCTTAAGGATGCCAAATGTAAGAAGAATGACTGCACAGTAGCTTTTCTCGATGTCACTGGAGCTTTTGGTAATGTAGGTCATGCGCACATAGTCAGATCTCTCTAGATGTGTTTCTTTGGACCTCACCAAGTTCATCTCTTCGCTGTCAGGAAACAATAAGGTTACAATAGCTGTTGGAACGCATAGAACCGAACCTATTTCGATGAAGAGAGGAGTTCCACAAGGCGGGCCATTATCTTCTAGCTTCTTCAATCTATCTATTGAGCATCTCTATCATGAGATCTGCGACCCTGATTTCTCAAATCAGTATGGGTATAGGCTTTCAACGAATGGGCGAAGCTGCAAGTGGCGGGGTATAGGCGTCCTCCATTATAAGGAAGAACCGAAAGCCAATAGTGTCATAAATGGCAAGCTGATGCTTGCCAGCTCAGAGTGATCGAATACCCTCGAGCTAAATATAAATTATGCCCCTCTGCGAGGAGTACCAGGAGTTGGCCGAAGTATTCTGGGAGATGTTGGGTGGGACTCTCTGCCGCAGGTGCGGCCGGGAGACAGAAACCCTAGCCCATGTTTTGGGCAGTTGTTCATACAACATGCTTCTAGTCACACGCCGCCACCACAACGTGACACTGGATCTCCGATAAGTTGAGAGAAATAGGGTACGTTGGTCGTGAGGAAGTGTACTGCGTCGATACCGATGGGTCAGCGGGTTCTGCTGACATAGTAGCTTTCCTAAAAAGGAGTAAAAGGTACTTATTGTTGACCGTACGACAAGGTTTGAGACGAACGACCCAATGCAGGCGGAGAAAGTGGATCAGAAGAAGAAGGGAATATATGGTAAATGTATTCCGTAACTTGAAGAAAAGTTCCGCGAAGAATCTGGCGAGCGGCAGTATGCTGTTGTAGGATTTTGATTTGGAACTCGGGGAGCAATCCCCAAAGAAACTGCTGACTTCTTCAGGAAACGGTGTATTAGTTCCACTTGCTTCCACAATCTTGAGGTAATCGACTCTTTGGGTATTATCCATATATACGGTGTTTAGCTTGTAAAATTTACCCAAGTTAAAAAGTGGGCCATGGAGTGGAAGAGATGGTAATCAGAGGGAAGAGCTCGAAATTTAAATCTACGATTACTGAGAGCGTTTGATGTGACGTATGCGGCCTTGCGTTGTCTTGTTGAAGGAGTACACACATTTTCAATTAAATCAAGCAGAGTGTACGCGTTCTATCTGAGCAGAATAGAGTTCGCATGTAATCGTAGACCGTCAGTAAGTATCTCAAAATGATTAACACCCTCATAGATCTAGTATGCGCTGTCAGCACTTTTTTCTCAAATCTTTCCCTTCTTATTGTTTGCTCGTTGTGGAAATAGATCACTATTCATTGCAAAAAATAATTCGTTTGATGAAACGAAAATCACTCCGTTTTAAAGGATTTTGTTGGGGCGTAAATTGATGTGGATGTCTCGGCAGCTTCTGGGAACTTTGGCGGCTGCCCGTAGGTGGCGTTTATTGTTGTGTGGGAATTACACTTAGTTCACCTGAAAGTTTTCTGGTGCGGTGCAAGGATCCACTTCTAAAGCTGTCGCCAGAAAAGTGAATCTCGTGATCTGTACAGAGCCTTCCCTCTCTACATCATTAATTTCGGAAGCGGCGTTTGTGGTAGTAGCTTTTTTTGTAGTAGTCACGCAAAATCGCCCGAATTTGTAAGTTCATCAAGGTCATTTCTTAAATCGCACACAATTAGCATAGATTTTCAACAAGCTGATACTAGCATAAACCGGAAGTAAAAGGGGTACCGAAAAAGAAACATTTGGTGATGAACTACTGTTTAGTAAATTAACTTTAGTACTGCAGAGGATTAGAAGAAGAAAAAAAAGGCACAGACATTTCTTACATCCCAGTAGCACTGCGGGCACCTTCTGTCGCAAGATCTTGTAGCGGCAGTTTTAATTTAAACATAACTGAGTGGCCCCCAATAAAAGTGTTGCAAGTTAGCATTCCAAGTTTAGAGGAAATCATTTTCGAGATAATTCCAAACAGTATATTCAGTCAAATTGCACTTCCCGTCAACCATTTTTTTATCAAATTTGGAATTATAGCAATGCTTCTAACGTATATTAATATTATAATAGGTGTGAGAACCATACATTGTACTGATGTGGTATTTTAGAGGGGCAGCTAAACGATACCGTTCCCACTGAACCACCCAACAAATCCATTTTTCCGGGTAAATGTTACAAATAAACGTGATAGGTCCAAGTGTATGTAGATAGTACACGAAGATTACAGAAAAACGACGAAAAATAAAACAAAAAAAAACACTGCACTTCCGGTTGTGTGTTTTTGCCGAAACCTTTCTGTCATATCTGGTACTATGAAACTCTCACATAATTTTCTTTTGTCCATGTTTTATTTTCCTTTCTTCAAAAATAGAAATATAGAAAACATAATTCGTGCATTTAAGTGATGATCTCGTTGATGACTGGTGCCTCTCTCCTCCCACCATGTATGAACGGAATCCCATATAGTGTGATGATCATCATACCACTTCAATTTTCCTCCTTCAATTTCCTACCTCCAGTGGTGTTGTTAAGTAGCAAGAAAAACCCCCCTGCTGACACACTAACATACCCTTCCTAACATGCTGTATAATACTCTTGTCGGTACTCACGTCCGCACCTATTGAAATATTAGCGCCCTTTCTTTGGAAAATGGGGTTTTCCACAAGTTGCTGTTGCTATACCTACTACTACTACTACTACTACTGCTGCCAACATCACCTCCCCTATACTTCCAGTACACACACTCCTCTCTTCAGCTCACATGCTTAACGGTAAATTATCACTTTTCGGGCCTCCTATCACAACTCCGCTTACTGCCACACCACCCCATTCTGTCAGTACTGCTATATATCACGAGAAAGGTGCCTCCTCCTAATTCTTCTTAACACTAAAGAAAAATCGTACCCTTCCATCTTGACCTTACTAAACAGTTCAACCAAATCTTGTTCCAAGCTTTCTTTGTTGTGATTAATTTATGCCTTCTTTTAACCCTTATTCCTTTACTTTCTATCCATTTTCAGAATAAACGTTTCACTTATTCTTCAGCAGCATTCTTCATGGGTTTCCAAGTTGTTATTGGCCAAGGAATTTTTTTTTTTTTTTCTTAGGTTTCGTTCATTAAAACTTGTAGACTATTGAGAGCATCCTATTGAGTTCTGACAGTGTCTGGCCTCCACCCAACAGTAGCACAATCTAGCATTGATTGAGAAATTCAGGCCAGAAGTAAACTCTTGTTGGTTTTAGGCGACGACCAGAACAAAGGAATTCAGGGTATCTGGAGACCTCGGACTAGGTGTTCGTAACCTTTATCGTCATCGTTATTCTTTGTTAGGCAGTATTAAACTTTTTTTTTATTACCAGCAAGTCCGAAGGGAGTTTTCTTGCAGTTCTTGTGTAGCCTAGATTGACAGCGTCTTGCAAAATGCTAAAAGCATAATAGCATGAATCTTTGAGTACTGGACAAGTGTAAAGGGTCACAAACTTTAATCGGCGGTATCGACGCTTATTTATTAGACAATCTTCGCTTCAAGCTTCAGACGATGCAACAGCTGCCTTCACAGCGCCGTAAAATGCCTCTTGAATGAGTTCTCTCTCTAATTTCAATAAACTCTAGTAATAAGTTGAAAAGAATAATACAGCAATATCTAGAACTATCTAATAGCTTGGTATAAGCAGGAAAATGACAGTAGGTCAATAGGTTGTTGAAGTAGTAGTGGTCACTCACTGGTCATTATACCGTCTACAATCTAAGCACTAACAAATAAGTTAGCCGCCACAACTTTGTGGTAAATGGGTTGGCTTAAAGCAAGGTTTTTTTTTAACAAAAAAAACTACACTACTTGAACATACTTTACTAGATTTGTATTGCTTTTTGTGTGTGTGTGGTTTCTTGGATTGGATAGGAGGAGCGCAGGAGCTGGGTGAAGTAGAGTGGGATAAACAAAAAACTAAAAAAAAGGCCTAACAAGAGTACAGTTAGCCACAGTTATTGTTTCAAACTGAAGCTTGTTATACTTGTTAGCAAACCCTAGTCTTGTAGTTTCGTTGCTAAGTGTTTCTACTTTGTATCTTCTCGTTCAGTTCTATATAGTGTGCCTGTGTGCTGTATGTCTGTGGCTACATGCTCCTCTTCTCTTATATTCCTCCTCTTATATATAAAGAACACCTTGTTAGTGCCCTGTAACCTACTAAACTGAAAATGATTTGCTAACCCCCCTTTTTTCCCCTAAATATTTCCCTCTTCTACTCCTTTTTTTTTCATGTTTTTTTTATGTATTATTATTTTCATTATCAGTGGCCACAAATAATTGGATGTAAACAACCCTTTCAACCAATTGTCCCAATTCAATATATAGGTCATCGATCTTCCAGTATGTTATCATTTCGTATCACTCTATTGATTGTTATTAAAAATTAAATGTTTTTAATAAGATGAAAAAAGAAATTCGGAAATATTTCTCGAGGCAACAAGAAGTAATTGGATGGAATTGAGGGATTGATTTCTTTTTTCTAGTTAAAATAAATTTTCCTCAGCTTGCAGTTTTCTAGTGGTTATTGCGCCAAATCTTTGGTGGCTTTTGAAAGCTAATATTTATTCAATATTATTGTTGTCAAGGTAAAGATGTTATTATAATAATTATTAATTTTTGTAACGTACATTACACTGGAATGTCCTTAGGTTTCCCATTTCTGTATGTGAAGATTTACTTCTTGTGTACGGTGTGTAGGGGTGTCTGTATAATGACAGTTTTGTAGCAAGCCTTACGTCATAAATCCCTCAGAAATATTTTTTTCCTTCGAAAAATGTCAGATAAAGTTGTGTTGATATAATTGCATTAAGTTACATTTTTTTAGAATTATGATTATTATTATTCTATGGTGATTAGTGCCCGGAGCCTGCTCAGTGTACTGCCGACCTCCAGACAGTGCTCTTTCGTTACAGACAACATGTATCACTGAACATACCGGACATTGAGCCGTAGAGGCTCTTTGGAATAGAAAATCTAAGAGCAGTACTGCTGTACTCGAAATAAAAAAAACTTATAAAAAAAACAACACAGCACTCTCACAACACACTACAAAAACTGATTACAGTAAAACTATAATAGTTGACAGAGAAAAGAATTCACAAAAAAGAAAATTTTTAGAAATGATCCACATCAATAATAACAGAACATCTATCAGTTTTAAAAAGATATTGCTGATCTTAATGTCATATGTATAAATTTATTGAAATAATGACAGCGCTTGTTTTCCAACACTGCTAAAATATGTAATGTAACCTATCATCAAACTGTAACCTGCTGTGTTGTTTCAATCAAGTTGTTTATCTTGAGAATAATGACCTGGCTCCCTGGTCGAAAACTCGGTACTGTATAATAAAGTGTTTTATACATATATACCAGGACTTTTTGTCATTTAATTTTAATAATCATATTTTGCTAAACTATGTTTAGAAGGTTATGTAGATTAATAGATGTTAAATCTATCCCCTTCAACTGGGCACATGAAATTGAGAGTATTACTCACACAAATAGGACAAAGTCACATGTGGGAGAATCAGAATGTGGAAATAATTAATAGGAATATTAATAATTTAACTGAAACCCATGAAAAATTATCATTTAAGTTTAAATGTGGAGTCTGCAGTGAATTACTCATTCAGTTATTTTTATAGAAACATTAGTACGTTTGGCCTGGGAGAGGAAAATACTGGATATAATGTTCATTTTAATAAGATCAGATTAGCTAGTACTAAATTCCCAACAAGAATTTATGAGATTAATGAGATCAAATATGTATTTAATGTTGATAAATTTTGTACTTGTTGCAAATTACGAAAACCAGATACAGTTACAGATTTTTTAATGGAGTGTCCCATTTTCTCTAATTATAGGAAATTATTAAAATATTTTAATTTCAATAGTCATGAAGATAATATTATTGGTTTATTGACTATTAACAATACTCAAAAGGTTGATGACATTTACTGATATGTGGTGAAATCGTTAAAATTAAGAGATTTCATTACTGATTAAAATAATTTACAGTTTTAGTTCATATTTATTAGTATTTTGTTTTTTGTTTTTTTATCATAATGCAGTGTATTTATATGTTTTTATATAAATGCGTCTTTTATTTTTCTTTCTTATTTACTTTTGGGAATGTAATTATTTGGCATGTTATATAACTTTTTTTTTTTAAATGAGTGCTCTAACTCATTGCTATGATATATACCTATAAGCAATAATATTATACATACATACATAATTCTAACTTCTGATCATTTCTGTTTTTGTTTTGTTTCAGGTTTGTATATGAATAACATTAATTTCCTATAATGTTATTGGTCAATTCATCGTAATTAGTAAGTAGCTTTCAATAAAATATTTACTGCAACCTACAAGCGAAGCTTAAGTCCTAAATGTATTTTTTCAAGTTTTAGCATTTTCTTCATGAGGTTACGATTATCAAAATATATAAATTAATAAAATAAATAAAAATTATATAAAAAAAAGAAGAGATCTGATTGGTTACGTATTGCAATTACAAGATCATGGGGCCCACTGACCCGGCCATTTCTATCGCATAATGATTCCTGTTCAGCCTTAAATCCTTCTTTGTTAGAAGTTCGCTACGATAGAAATCACTATCATTCTGACATGACTAACCAGATGTACTTTAGAACAAGTATTTTTTGGGATTGTTATTATGCCTTTTAAAAGATCTCTGCATTTCCATATTTTTTTACTTTCTCTTACAAATATAAAAAAAGGAAGTGTTGAGTCGTATCAGTTCTTCGATATTGAATTTTTCACCGGAAATACATGTTTGTTTGTTTTTTGAGGCCGCTGAGTCCTGGTCTGTATCACCGTACCAGGACTCCCCGTAAACTATAAGTGTGACTTTACTGATAGTGTTTTTTTTTTTTAATTTTTTGCGATTTTCTCAAAAACGGCTCCAACGATTTTATTTATTTTTTTTTAAACATCGCGCACATTAATATCTTATCACTTTTATTGGAAACCTTGGAATGTCGTGCGAGTTTTCTATGTGAGTGGTAGTGTGGTTTTCGTGTGTTTTTTTCCAGTGTAATAATTTTTTTTTTCTAAGTGTAATAATTTTTTTTTAGTGTATTTTACTCCAAATTTAATTATATGGTATTTCATCTTTCTGAAGTATTAACTTTCTTAATTGTTTCAAAAGATTTTATTTGAAACAGAAATAATTGCATTTGATTTGGAAAAGGTTGATATATATATACGTATATACATTTGGGAATGCTAACAGTCTCATTGTCTAGCGGCACACGTTCCCTTCTGATTTATGCAACCATAATTGAGAAGAGAAAAGCAAAATTACAGGTTCCTATAATTGGCAGATTTTAACCCTAATTAAGTAACATGAACATAAAGAATAGATGAGATGTCAAAAGGTCAAAGGTCTTTCGCTATAAGTTCGACCTCCCCTTATGAATGTCACACATACCATATTTGATATTTATTTACTTTTGTATCACAGACAGAAAGAGAGACACACACACACACACACACACACAAAATAAAATAATACTATTTTTAGATATTGGTATTTTCTTTCTAACAAAAAATTTATTTGAATAAAGAAAATAAAAGTGAAATAGATATCATAATATTTCTCTTGCTACATTTTTCTCCAGTTAAATTCACCCTTGTTTTTCCATTTTAATGTATTTAGCTGTTTTCAACAAGAGTATGGTGAGCAAAAGAGAGTGTGAGAGGTATAAAATATGTGTTTGTGTGTGTGTGTATGTCTGTGGGAGGGCCGGATCTACAGTTTGTTATATATATATATATATATATATATATATATAGAGGGTGACCCCTTGAAACTCAAACTCCTGTAGATAATTAATAATGTAGGTAGCCTGAGCCTGTAAACTCATTAGAAGGGGCGAGCCTTCTAATCCCTTAGTATGGGATCCCAGTTTTACTCCTCCATCCTCTCCCACTTGCTTCTGCTCTTTGCTAAGCTTTCTCTTGCTCTCAGTTTTCCACTATCCCCCAAGTTGTATCTATCTATATATCCCTGGTATTTAGCTGCTTACCAGGCGCAGCCAATATAAACCCCTTTAGCTTTTCTCTATCACCCTCCTGCTCTCTTCTCACCCTGTTCCTTACACACCGTCGTCATACGTCACACACTATAGACCCCCCTTTTTCCAACACTTTGGTTGATGTTCTTCTTACCTTTTACTATTATCCTACCTGTTCCCAGTCTATTCTATCCTCCTGCCTTATCTAATTTGCCCATTCTTGATTGTTTTTTCTAAAAGGAAAAACCATTTACTAAAGGTAAACCTCTGCAATATATACAAAACACACACAATCGCGCATACATATACAAAAGAAGGTGTTTAAACAATACAGATCTGTCTGAACACTGAATGAAGCTGCAGGAATTGCCAATACGAAACGGTCTCACATAGTTCGTATATCTAACATTAGATCTTTACTATTATTGTTTTATCTCTTGCATTTCTCTTCAAATCCTTTCAGATCTTTTACTTATTTATTTTTGACATAGTTATATTATTTTCTATTTTTGACAAATATTGTTTTTGACATTTTGGAGACCCCACACTTTATACTATGATAGTCTAAGTCGTTCCAAAACAAAAAAAATGCAACATGCACAATTTGATATTCTATTATATTACTATTAAGGGAAGAGTTACAGAAAATTCCAACCTGTTAGTAAACCGACTTTCCAACCAATTTTCACCATTAAAAGTTTTTTTAAAGCATTCTCTAGATAAGTTACTTCAAGCTCTACAGTACTATATGTTGAAAAACAGCCAAAAAAAAAATCTGGTATGAAACACACACACATAACTTTCCCTTATGCAGTTAATTCGTTGTAATTAACAAATTTGCTTTTAAGGTGGAATTTTTACCTGGTAGATCAACATCACTTCCCTATACTACTTGAAACCTAACGTCACAAATTTCTCCAAAAAGCCCCGAATATATTATTCCGGGAAAAAAGTTTTAAATAAAAGTTAAAAAAAAAAAATGATAGAACCGTTTCAAGAAATTTTCGGAAAACACAGAAACCATTTCTGGTTGCATCTTCCGGTTATAAAATTGCATCCCCCAGAAATCGCAGAAAAATCACTCTTCCTGTAAAATTAAAACTTCCAATAAAACTGATACGGCATTCATTTGTGTGGAAACTGTGCTAAGTTAAAAGAAAAATCGTTGGGAGCCGACAATAATGCCTGGTGAAACAAAAAAAAAAAAAAACTGGTAATCATATAATTTAATAAGAAGTCACACAGAAACTTTAAACATGATGTTTTTAAGTTACCTGCTACTATCGGATCGTACAAATAAAGTTCTTTGACAAAATCGATAAAAATTAATGTAAAACTGTTATTTGTAATATTTTTCCGCGGAAAATGTATTTTAGTGGGGATTTCTGGAAGAGAGAATAAAACTGTGGTTGCGCCACTATCTGTGATTAATTCACATCAGACTTTTTTTTGTCTAATAAAAGAAATCACGGTGGGAAATAACCTCATTATGGGGAAATTAAAAAAAAATCTTGTGTGAAACACTCACAACGACTTTCTCATACTGCAATACACTAAAGGGACAAATTTTCATTAGTGTTTAAAAGCGTCGGTGTTTTTATGGGAAAAATCACAGAACACTGGTAAAAAAATCTGTTCAATGCGTTCGCACTTCAGGGTGAATCAATTTGCTTTCAAATTCAAAATTTTGACATCACCTTTTATTGTAATTAATATTATAAACTATTATATATAATATATTGATATAATAAACTGAAAAAACACTTTAGAGAATGACATAGCCCCCCCCGGAACCCCTCTTATATGAATTTTTCTGGAAAAAATATTTCAAATACAAGTTGTAGCACTTCATAAGTGTAGTTAATATTCTAAGCTTAAAGAATGAACAGTTTATTATTTTATTTATAAAAAAAAAAAAAAAAAAAAAAAAAAAAAAAAACAATAAAAACAGGGAATTTTATTTTCTTCCGGATAGTGTTGGCTAACTTGAATTATGTCTACCTATTTCAATGATATAGTTGCCTCTATTATGTTAACGTCCAACTGGGAAGTATATTTTCCTTTATTCTCATATACCCTATGTTTATTGTCTCATAATAGCCGAATAAATGTATTTTATTTATTTATAGTTTTATATATTATTTATGAAATTGGATAAATTTTCATTGTTTATGTTAATAAATTTTGTAATTTAATATAACTTTACGTGTTTAGAATTTGAAACAAAAAAAAGGAAACAATCATATAATTAAAATAAAAAGATCACTTTATAAAAATTTACTTTTTTTTTTTTTTAACTGGATCATTATTTAAAAAGTTTAAACCAAAAAAAAATTGGTGTGCAATTTTTTTTGTGTTGTAAATGATAACTTGTCTTCAAACATCGTGTTTATACTAAGTATTTAATTGCTTTCAATATTTTACAGCTATGGATCTTGTCTCTATATTAAAAGGGAAATTGCCTTTTTTTTACCGCAATTTTTTGTGTTGTAAATAATAACTTGTCTACAAAAATCGTATTTATATTAAATATTTAATTGCTTTCGATATTTTACAACTATGGGTCCTGTCTATATTAAAAGGGAGATTGATGTCTCATCCCCACCTCCCTAAATGCTCTATATTAATTATGCCATCAAAAAAACCTTAGGTGTAGGCTACGTAAGAGTAGTTGAAACAAACACCCTGAAATCGTATTGCTTGATATCGGCATTTTAACAACACCTGCTAGTAGAATCGTACTTTATTCTATTCCATAGGATGAAACATAATGTCAATAGATACCAAGTTCGATGGTAGAAATTCTGTGCCAAACTTGAAAAATCGTCAAAATTCACAAATAGAATTTTTTTTTTCCTGATTTGCCTTAAGTTTACGGGGACTTGTTAACAAAGCAGTTAGCCAGGATATAAAATAAAATGGCAATATACAACATTTTAAATTGTATTGAGACTAAACTACAAGTTTTAAGTTAATATTTACTAATAACCTAACTTAAAGCAGTAAAACTCCATACATATTCCAAGTAAGTCATATTTTTATTTTTTGTATATTTTTTAAAAATTCTATTGTAACAATCAAAAAGTCTGTATTTATTCAATAGATGTGCCCTTGATGTAGTTGTTATGAGCTTGAACTCGTAACTGGGAGGTCCCTGTTCGAGTCCCGCCTATAACTGCTAAATTTTGTGTTCGTTTAAAAAATGTTAACAGTAAAGTAGGTGCTAATGCTCCCCCGTTCGCAGCTCTAATTTGGTAGTTGTTGAGGCAAACACTCATTCTGCCCTAGCCCATACCCCCCACAGGTTTCAAAAAAGAATCTCAATGTTTTAGCCTCATTTTCGAAAGTTTAAATGCAGTGGATTTCGTCCGATAATCGTCTAGAAGCAATATTTAAGGAAGTTATCAGATTGATGAATAAGTTTAATATTTAAACAAAAAATTTGTATGGAGAAAATATAAACAAATGGGATCGGATTATAGACAGAGCAGTTTATTGAAAGGAATAACTTAACTTACATACACAAATATACACACACACACACACACACACACACACACACACAAGAACCCATAAAAACAAAACACCCTATAAAGAATTTGTAATATTGTTGAAGGAAAATGGCATTGAAAGAGAAAGATGAAATATTGCTGGGTCATACACGTTTCGTTTTTTTTCTCTCTCTCTCTTTTTTATTTAACTTGACGCACGACCCCTATAATCGACTGAAACTTCTTGCAATAAATCACCGATAGAAGGAAATGAGGTGGCACATTCTCTGAGGGTACCACTGCAGTGTACAGCAATAAAATGAAAGGGAAAAAATAATGCATCATCAGTCCTGTTAGAAGCTATGTACAATATCTCTTATTTAAATAATATTGTGTGAGTATATATTGTGAAACATACGTCAGCGATATTTACAACAAAACAAGTAAGTGGGTAAACATTTAAATTAATCAATTGTATATCGCTTATAAAACCGAGGGGGTTAAGGACTGATGAACAACTTCCCTGCAACTGGGATAGGTCAAGGCAATTAGTGGTGTTCAAAGGCAATGGCAGGTGCCATGAGGATCATTGGGGCCTTGGAGGATCTTTAAAACTTCACTTTTATTTTAACTGCGCAGTCAGAGCAGTGGCAGTCAGATTACTGAAGGAACAAGCTCCCATTTGTAGATTGTGAAGCATACCAATGACTAAGGAAGGAACGGAGCCTAAGACAATTTCGGCACTGCCCTCCAATGCATTGGCTCCTAAATACAGCATTGTCATGTCCTTTAAAGTCCTAATACCAGGCTGAAAGGCTTGAGAGCGTGCAAAGTCCGCTAGTATTAGGCGATTCTACACGGATGGCTCCAGGACAGGATTTGTCGTGAGCGTTAAGGTGTGTGGGGCTGCTCCGAGGTATGACTTACGTAGAATTATCTGTACTGCTGAGATAGATAATAAGACGGGAGATACATAATTCCAGAGTCATCTTTTTAAATAGTCCATACTCGTCGACTAGGCATCAATATTACAAATACCAAGTCATTTCAAGACTACTGTGGAAATGCTAGAGTATCCTCACGAAATTAGGTAGCCTCTGCAAGGTGTTTCGAGTCTGGATACGCGGCATGCGGGATGTAAGAGCAACAAGATGGCAGATGCCTGGGAGGGCTCCATAGGAACCTTTTATTGATACTGAACCCTTCTGTGGCATTGCACGATAACCATCAAAGAATGGTTGCACAATAGATCATAAGAATGGTGTGTGAAACCGCCGCCACACCAGAGGCAGACGTAAAACTTTAAAATTCCAGGCTTACTATAAAATTTCTGTGTGAGGAGCTTGTGTGATTCTGAGAAAATTCAGCGAGGTCTTGGGGATACTGTGATGTTAGATTTACCTATAAATGTCATTTCGCTAGAAGTTGATTTCTTATTGGAAAATTTTGCAATTAAGACTTTAAAGGTGTCACAACAGTTTTTTCATAAAAAATTGATTCCAGATCGGATTCTAGGGAAACTGCGGCGTTACGCTTCCACTAAAGTGCCATTTCAGTATATTTTTGTATGTTTCTACCATTAGAAAAGTGCGAATAATTAATAATAATTAAATAATTTTAAAAATTTAATATTTTAGAACATACATACAAGAAAATATATAAAGTCGGTTACTGGTAATGATGGCAACATTAATTGGACAGATTTTGCGCTAAGCATTGAGATTAAAGCCAATTTCAGTGACGTGTAATTGAAGCTTAATTTTAGGTATAACTTCTAATGTTCTAATTAATTCTACGTGATTTTAAAGCAGTAGCATATATTCTAATAATACGACAGGAGAAAAATATGAGTAGTGTAAGGTATGTGCTCCATTCAATGATTGTCATGTTTACGAAATATAGAATCTGTGGGGGTATTATTGTGAGATAAAGAGCTGTGCGCATGAGGTGGGACTGCGCACAGAGTTCTCGACGTCGACGGAGATGATATGATATTAACTGGAGAATGAGATGTCATCGTCCCACCTACCCGAGAGCTGATGGACGCTCTCTCTAGCGCTCCATTTCCCATCTACTGTTTTAGTCACATATACGCAAGGACTAAATTATGGGACGACCCATTGCTGAGGGTCGTCCTATATCACATGTTACCCTGAGTATACAAGGGCTGGACTACTGGTTGGTTTATTAAAGCACCAATCTCCTTCCTGCTGCACCACAGTTTTTTTTTCCTCCGGTTTTATTTATTTAGTTTTTTGTACTTTAATTTATGTTCAAGAGAAGAATCAGGAATAGTTTTATTCAATTGTTAAAAACGTGTTATAACAAAAAAAACTTGCTAGATAAATTTCGAATTTAATGCGTTTGCACATGATACAAATTTATTGGGCTACTGAGGGGCCATTAATTATTTTTATGATGTCATATTTCCCTTGCTGTTTTTGCATTTTTAATTTTTTCTGAATTTAAAGAGAATTCATTACGTGAGAAAAATTGCAGGAAACTTGGTATTCCGTTTGGTTTTTTTTTTTTTTAGTTTTTTGCGATTTTCTCGATAACGGCTTACGATTTTCTTTAAACTTGGTGTACTATCTGCGTACCTGTCACTTTTGTTTCAGACATTTTTCCGGGAAAATTGATTTTTTTTACAGATTCTGAGAGATCTGAGAGAGCGTTATGCTTTCCCCTAAAATACTACCTCATTGCTATATATGGTTTTACCACCTATATAATATTTATATACATTAGAAGCTGCAAATTCCAGAATTTGAAGAAAATCGATTAACCGGAAATGCCATTATTCAGAATAGGTTTTTGAGATTTTAGGATCTTTCTCTAAAACGGCTGCAACGATTTTCTTTAAATTTGAAGTGCTCATTGCACAGTTACGTATCAAGATATCAGTATTACAAGGCATGTCCAGTAAGTAAGTGTACTGAGGCTCTCACGGCCGGAGGGATTTTGTTTTCGACATGTTAGCTACACTATTGTGTAGCCTGATTCCTCCTCTCCGCAACGAGACCGGTTCGAGGTCAGTACGTTGAGAACTGTCGACGCTCTCAACACGTATCGTGAAAAATGTCAATCCAATCTCCCGCCAAGTGTGAAATACGCGGCGTCATCCGTTATCTCGTTTGGAAGGGAAAAACTCCGGTTGAGGTTTATAATGAGGTAAAAACTGCATATGGTGATAAAGCTATGAATCGTACGAGTGTGTTCAAGTAGTGTCGCGAGTTTAAAAACGGGTCGTACGTCTGTGCATGATGATCAAAGGAGCGGAAGACCTTCAATTGTGACTGACGAAATTGTGGAAAAAATCGAAAATGCGCTCCGTAACGATCGCAGATTGATTGTGGATGAACTTTCTGCGATGTTTCCACAAATCTCCAGATCTCTGCTATACGAAACCATCACAGAAACCCTCGGATATCGGAAACTGTCCGCGAGGTGGGTCCCAAAAAAGCTGACACACCAACACAAGTTGAATCGAGTGGAGGCCGGGCAAGAGTTTTTGAGACGCTACAAACTCCATGGAGATGAATTTCTCCGCTCCATCATTATTGGAGATGAAACTTGGGTTGCACACTACACACCTGAAACCAAAAGGCAGTCTCAACAGTGGCGTCACACCTCTGCACCCTCCGCCAAAAAGTTCAAAACCACAATTTCAGCCAAGAAAATCATGGCACCCGTGTTTTGGGACTGTCAAGAAATAATTTTAATTGAATATATGCCTCAAGGGGAGACCATCAAATCTGCAAGATACTGTGAGACCCTAAAAAAATTGCGGAGGGCGATTCAGAACAAAAGAAAAGGCATGCTGACAAAGGGAGTCTGCCTGCAGCACGACAATGCCAGACCATACACGGCCAACGCCACGAAGGAACTGCTTGCCTCGTTTAAATGGGATGTCCTGAACCATCCCGCGTATTCCCCTGACCTAGCGCCTTCAGATTACTATCTCTTTACCTCCCTGAAGCTGCACATGGGTGGAAAAAGGTTTTCAACCGACGAGGAGGTGAAGGGGAGGTGGAGAAGTGGACGAAGGGGTTGGCGGGAAACTACTTCGAGGAAGGCATCAAAAAATTAATACCCCGGTTCACCACCTGCATTGAGAGGAATGTGACTATGTCGAAAAATAGCTTACATATGTACTAATGTAACCAGGTAATTTTTTTGTTCAAATAAAAATTTTTGTAACCTACAAAAATTCAGTACACTTACTTACTGGACATGCCTCGTACTTTTATTTGAAACATTTATTTAAAAAAAAAAAATTAAGAGTTTTTTGTAGGATTGTCTGTTAGGTTTAAATACTGAACGAGCTTTGTTGGCTTTGACAGAGAGAGGCCACTTTACAGAAGTCTGCTCTGGTATACAAGTATAACCTTTAACACATTTCTTTTTATGGCCACCCAATTAAACATTGTATACCTTGGGATTTTTAAATGAAAATTTGGTAATTGAATTATAATAATTGGTTAACTGCGGGAAGGGGCTAGTGGTTAGTATACTAAACTCCCACGCGGAGGCCCCGGGTTCGAGTCGAGTCCAGCGGTGCTGCCCTGAGATTTTCTCTTCCTAGCAGCTTCTACAGCCCCACTCTCCGGTGATGGAACAGTGTTGTTTATAAGTAGAGAACACTGTTCGGAGGTTGAAAAAAAACAAGTTAGCTGATGATTCCAACCAGTTTTTTTTTTTAGGTTTTATAGCATTTGATGGTGTTTCATTTCAAGATATTTAGGACTTGCAAAACATTCAGCCTTATAGATAAAACCATATAATTTCAATTCTTTCGTATGTAATTGCTAAATATCTGCCACTTAGTTGTACACATGCAAAGTAGTCTTGGGAACCTAGAATAAGGAACATTATTTTTTTTCTTTCTAATTTATAACTGTTTATATTCAGAGACAGTGAGAGAGAGAACTTTCATTGCAATATGATGTGATATCTTATTCTATATTACAATATATTTGATTTATAAGATTTATTGCAGACTGACATAATGTATATATCAGTGTCTTAGTTTTTTTTTTCCAAGACAGTGTTTTATCAGCCCCGTTCGTATCCTCGACCCACATACCCTTGCTGATTTACTCTTTTCTCATTATTCCTATATATATATATATATATATACTCATTTCTACACCACTTTCTCATCATCATGTAGGTCTACTTCATGAGTCACCATTTTTTTCCTTAGATTATATATTCATTTTCTTATAAATTTACCAAACATTTCTCTTCTTTCACATTATATCTCTCCTATCATCAGTTATTATAAAATATTCTTTCATTTTCTCTCTCTTATATAATATCAGCATATAATCATACTATTTCATTGCTTTAAATTTAAATTACTTAAAATAATCGCACTATACCAATTAATTGTTCAATTATATGCAATTATCCCAATAATATGGTTAGACCATATTTTAATTTATTTTTATAATTTTTTTTCTTTTTTTGCTCCATCCGATCATCTAAAAGAAAAAATTATTCCTTTTTCATTTTCAAATAATGAGATGGAAATACTATAAGTTGGAAATAGGTCTTATAATACCACTAGACAGAAAATTAAATTCTCAGTTCCAATATTAACTGCTTTTTCCTCATACTGTCTTTACTTAGGTTTCATTAATATGTATTTTTAGTTTAATAATAATATTCTTCAATTTTTTAATAAAATCTATTTTCATATTGCATAAAGATATAAGCATACACAACATATTGCTATGAATATATATGGATTCAAAAAACTGATCGAATCACTTCGAGAAAATTCATTTTTTAATGTTCTCAATTAAATTGGTTTTAGAGTTTTACTTTCTCTGTTTTGGACGATAGTTTTTGAGAAATGCTGGGAGTGCACGCAGAGGTGCCTCCAGACTAAAAGATTTATCAAAGGGACTAAGCGGGGGTTTCAGACTACCTCCTGTCCCTGAGTAGGATAGGTCTGAGGACCTTGGTGTGTTTGTATGGACTGGACACACATGGGTGGCTAGTGATTTACATAAATAGGGAGGACGTCTAGTCCCATATGCCAGAACTGTGATGATGGAGTTAGGGAAACGGTGTATCACTATTTATGTCAGTGTCCCCGCTTCGCTGGTATCAGGTTTCGTGTATTTAGGAGGGCATCACTTTCGGATCGGTAGGAGGGTTGGAGCTGAAAGATATTTTAAGATACTGCAGACAAACCGGCAGACTACCGGGGGGGAGGGAATTGGGGGGATAAAAGCCACATAGGCTTAGGTCCGGACCGACGGGCACCCAGTTTTAATAATAATAATTCTCTGTTTTGTTAAATAATATGTATTTTATATAGTAATCAAAAGAAGCTCATTAAGTTAGCACTGTCTCATTTTTAAAAATATTCCTTGTATTAAAAATTACTAATTACTTCATAATTACTAATTACTCCAATAAATACCTGGGGGGACATTCTCGGAATACTTTTTATTTCAGTTTCTTGAATATAATTATAATTTCTGAGCTTCTATGCGTCGTGCCATGCTCTTTTTTATTAATTCTGCCCGGTTTCTAATTTGCCCCCTATTATCAGAGACTAGTTCATCAAATTTATGTATATTTCACGTCCATTTTATACAAAAACCAACCAGGGAATTTAAATACAATTTTATATTTACCAAAAAATTTATTTCAGGAGAAAAGAGTATCTAGAGTAGAGAGGATGACCGAAGGATAGAATGATGAAGTTAGTAGCCTGATGTAGAATGGTAGCGTTGGCTGATGTGAGTCACTTGAAAAATGAGGTTGGCTTGGTGGAACTTTTGCTTATTCCAGCTCCTCGATATCTACTAGTGTAGCTAGTTCGCTGAAGCGCCCTGGACTGACTAGAACAGAGCTGTTGGCAGAGAGAGAGAGAGAGAGAGAGAGAATGCACACCGTTCACAGCTTGTTGCAAAAAGATTTTGGAATAACTCTTTGAGAATTGTATTATAGATTCCTTATACTTTTGAATTTCCAACTGCTTTCTTCTCAGTCGCTTGTTTGGATCTTCTTTAAGTGTTGATTTAGTTGTCCAAGATTGCCTATTCACAGTTGAGTTTGAGACTTGCTTAAAGCCTAGCCGATTTCTCCTAGCTCTTGGTGCCAGAGACAACTTTTAGGCGGAAGCTTGGCTTATAGTCCATTCGTTAGGTATGATCAAGGAAAATTTTATTCAGGATCTGGGTTTCCACCATCCTTACTAAGGGACTGATACATTTCAATCTGTTACGATTAAGGGCACCTGCTATGTCTCGTTCTTGGAATAAATCCTGAGCTCTCTATGTTGGACCTAGCCCTTGTCTGTTGGGCCGAAGATCTTCCTCCATATCTTCCTTGTATGAGACGTTAATCATCCCGAGACATAAACCATGTTTCACTGGTCTACTACATTAGAATAGGTTTGAGGACCGTTTTATAAAATTAACAATTTTGCCACCCTGGACAGTGTAAGGAACCCTGCAAGTATATTATTTAATGACCAAGACATTTATTTCCAGCTGTTTTTATTTCTTTAGTAAATTCAATTTTTTTCGGTAATAACAGCTTCAAGGTATTTGAATTCGAGCACTCCCTGAAATACGTACGATCTAGGTTAATGTCATGTACCCTATGTATAGTATTATTTGTACTAAGCAATTAAAGGACATATTGCGAATTTTTACATATTTCCATACATCTTTAGCACGTGGAGAAATTCCGCTTGCATAACCAAAGTATAGTTCAATCTATAATCAGTCAGAAATTCTAAAGCGGTTTTTTTGAGATTACAAAACAGAAGGACTATAAAAATAAAAAATAGAGCTTTTCATTGCTAATGATCTTTACATTATTATGAAACTTCGAAAAGACAACACACACACACACACACATTACCGTAATTATTTCAAAAGATAATGATTTAATAGAACGGAATTATACTACCTGGAATTGACAATATAAGACATTTTCATTAATTACTTAACATGAATTTATACCGAATTAGTTTTGCTACCTAATATATTTGAAGGTGTTCTTTGAAGTAAGTGTGTGCACAAAACATGGGAGTATGATTCGATTATTCATTAATCTAAGTGCTGTTGGGGTACTCTTTTAGCATGGAATCTTCCTCGCTTTCAGTAGGTTTCAGAATACAAAAGCCAGTCAAGCAGTGTTCAACTGTATGTTTTCGGTTTTGTGGTACTGCCTTTCTTTTATCTTCCTCCCAACATTTGTAGTTCCATCAGAGTGCTGAGTAAAACTCCTTCTTTGGCTTATAAATTGATTAATTTACACAGACAACTTGTAATTGTCTTAAACCAAATGGTTATACAGGTGGGGTAGGAGGACTTCCACACTTATTTTGAATGAAAAGTCCAGAAAAGTTCTACATCCCTCTCCCCCACCCCCTTTTTCGAGCAGGTAGTAGGAACAAACAGTCCTCGTTATACTTTGGGCTAAATTTACCCGCTTCACCACCTCAATATAAAGATTCTTTTTTGCAATATAAGAAACTCTTTCTACTTCAAGTTCTCTCTGCTGTGCCCCATCCTAAGACACTTCCCATCGTCTTATTTCTTGTACTGTTTTCCTCTTTTGTCTTTTGTCTCCTCTCCCGTGCTCCCTTTTAAAAACACTGAAGAGCTTTAATTAGGCCTCATGCATAAATTATCACCTACCATCCTCTCTACCTTTCATCCAGTTTCTCCTTTCATATTTTTTCACAACACTTACTCCTCATCATCTTTATCTTTCTTATTTCTTTCACACAGTTTCTTTTATCAAGCGGTCCCAGTTCTTGTTGCTTCATTCTACCATTCTTCGACTTAGAAAAAAGGTTTTATAAATCTGTAAATAATTAATAGTCAAAAGAATACCAGAGTCTTTTATTATATCCTCTTTTTATCTGTAGGCCCCTATATTTCCCAAACTCCTCAGGAAAACATTGTTATTTATTATTGCTATTACTTCTTTGTCTGTACCAATCTCTACTCCAGTTACTAAACGTCTACACTCTCTTGTTCCCCGCTCCTTTTTTTTTGTTTGGTTGACAAATTGAGAATAAACAGAATTTAATGTATTGTTTCAAATGTCGAATACCTTTTTTTTTTCTAGTCCGATGAATGTTGAAAAGAAGGCGAACTGCTTGGGGTACGGGCGTGGCAGAAAGTGAAGCCGCCGCCAGTGGAGCGGCGCACACTGCTGTTGATATAAGGAATTTCATTACACTTTTATTTGTGTTCCGTTCTTTAGACTCTTATTATGTTTGCTAAATCCATTTAGTTACGTCACTGCCTTCTCCATCATAAGTTCTGCCCCACCCCTGTGACTCCTATCCCTTCTCTCTTACTTTATCTTTTTTCTTAGTTTTTTTTTTTAACAAATTCAATTTTAAAAGTTTTAAACTTTGTAGATATTTCCGTCAGTGTTCACGTTTTTATTCCTGATCTTACGTTATTTTTAATTAAACATTTTTCCTTTTACTTTTTTTTTTTTTGCTTTTCTCCCTGTTTCTTAAAAAATAAACAAAAAACTTATAAAAAAATGAAAATCTGTTTTTTCTATTATAATAAAAAAAAAATCGTTCAGTTGAGTTCTATATTGGAGCCTTATTTTCTCATTTATATATACAATAAAGGTATTCTTTAAAAATTAATTTTGCCTTCCCGAAAACAAAGGTTTTAATAGCATTCTAAGGAAAGGAAATAAAGTATGGAAGAATGAAAGCCGGATAAAAAGAAATGTAATGGAGATTTATTCTTTTTGTATAAAAATAACAATGTTTAATAATAAATTTTTCTTATTGATTTAATTAAGATAAAGATCAAAAACAATTTTTTTTTCTTTCTCTTAGTGTGCTATCTCATTTTTGAGATGTTTTGTTTACGAAAATATCCTAACGTGAAACACGAATATCTCTTCCTCTAATTAATTCAACGTAATTAACAAATTTTTTAGAAAATTGCAACCCTGTCTCAACCAACAAAGCATATAATGACAGCTTAAATGTAAACCTAACTGACAGTCTCCCAAAAACCCCTAAGTTTTTTTGGCAAAATGTTCTAAGTAAAAATGGTGTGTTCTCATTTGTGCTGTTAACATTCCAAGTTTTAAGATAAATCGTTTTAGCCGTTTTCCAGAAAATTACCCCCCGAAAAACTAATTCTGTAAATAGCTCTTCCGGTTTTCATCAAATTCGTAGGGATTGGGGGAGTGACTGTGCAAGACCGTTGGCCGAAAATAACTTCTTGAGAGCTCCACAGAGAGTGTTGGATTCATATGAGAGTGTTGAATTCATTATCGCTTCTTGATTAAAGCTCTTTTTTTTTTATATTGATTGTCTGTTTGAAGATCTGATGTCAATATTCTTGAAAGTTGCTGTAAGACTTGTTAAAGACTGACTTAGACTCCAATATGGACTCGATTTATACAAAACCTTTTAGGGCGTAGCTTGATGCTTAAAATTGTCACCAAGTTGAGCATTGGTGTTGTCATAACTTGGCAGATGCGCAGTACATAGGTAGTATCAGTGGTTGTACTCTCGGTGGAGTATCGTTGTACTCTCGGTATTGTTGAGAAAGTAGTAAGAATATTTTCATCACAAAAATGAAAATTTGATTTGTAAAAATATTTCATAGACATCATTAAATATAATAATAGCTAATTTATAGTATCAATCAATTTGGTATATATAATTGCATAAAATTATTAGATATTACTAAGCTTTAGAAACGAATTTCGTTCCATATACACTTTTGGATCAGAATGATGTCTATTGAAGAGATGAACGAAGGTTCAGTTAAGGAGTTATCATTTTATCTAGCTCAGAGATAAATTGCACAATTATTTGGAATAATAGACTAGTTTCTTATTCTTTATATTATTAACAATTCTCTTTATCTACTATTATCCATAATAGTTCACTACTGTTTCATTCAATAAAATGCTCTGTATTCTGTAAAACGGTAGAGTTCGATTATCATTATGTAAACAAAACAAAAAAAAAAGTAGAAAATTATAAGAGACAGTTTTTTTCAAAGGAAAATCGCGTGCAAAGTTCGCGTGTTTCCATCCTAAATTTTCATCCGCTCTCCTTGCCCGCCCCCCCAGTGTTTTCCTCTTCTTGTTATTAATTAACGAAGTAAATAATGCGTTTCTGTTTACTATTGTTTATTTAGACAACACCCACATATCTTTGTCTAAAAACTTTTCACATGAGCTTTTAAATATAGCTGTTTCTGTATTCAATTACTTGTTTAATTAGCCTTCCTAATTAGCTTTATTATTCAGTTATTATCCCAAGTTTTTTTTATTCTTTGTTTCTTTTCTCACATTTCAAGAACTAGAATTATAACTAAATGTTATTTTAAAATTAGTAACAATTGGATTGCGATGGAGAATATTTCACATGAAAATATTTCAAATGCTTTATATTTCATAGTTGAATTTAAAATGAGTAACTCGCTAATTATATCCAAATAATTATATTTAATCCCTTCGGAATTTATTTGAAAAAAGAGACAATTCTAGGAAGTTTTTAGTAAGGGCTAATGGAGAGATCTTACTGCTCGTTTCATGGACCTTACTCAGGCATCTGGTTGATTATCTTATGGTTTGTGTAGGCGTCTTTATATAATGCGACTCTTTGCAAATCACCCTTCTGTAGAGCATGTAGGATGGCGGAAGAAACACACCATACATCTTGTGACGATAGATTGCTTGTTAGATTATGAGGAGATTAGGTTCAGGAACCTTTGGTCTGTTCAGGAATTGGATGTCTATGGAAGAGCTCCAGGCAATTTCCATTTAAAGTGATTGTCCGATTTGTTTGCACCTGTTTTATAACTTAAATGGATTAGAAATTTGTGCCAGGATTTTTTGTTCTAGACTAGGCTAGGTTATATTGTCTTTGAGGTAGCTATATTGGTATAGAGTGGGTTTTGGATAGCCAAGTAGGGCTTGTTGGCTCCTTTCCCATAATTGGTTACTAAATCATGATATTAAATTTTTTAAATATATTCGTAATTTTATTTTGCTATGAAGAGAAAGAATATAATACAATCTGGTAACAACTGGTAGATTTTGGTTAATTTGGTTACTGTGACTTCTGTAAGAGCGTCCTTCTATAAAGAAAATCATTAGAGCCGTTTTCAAGAAAATAACGATAAACTGGAGAAAAAAAAATTGTCGCCCGAAACATTAAGCGCTAATGGTTCACGAAAGGAGTACGAAGTTTGGAGCTTGCTGCAGTCACTCTCTCTCTCTCGTTCTCTCTCTCTCACTCTCTCTCTCTCTCTTATATGTATACGTATATATAATGCAAACTTGCACCTACACTAGCACACATATCATTCACTACAAACTTTTCATTCATAAAAAATATCTGAGTTTCCGGGTTGATACCGCTTCAATTGTTTACTAGAAACCGACGTTTCGCCCATATGCAATGAGCTTCTTCAGGGTCGTTACACCTTGAAAGCTACTTACTGAAAACAATGAAAACTTTAAAGGTGTAAGCTCATTGCAATATGGGCGAAATGTCTGTTTCTAGTAAGCAACAATTGACGCGGTCTCAAATCAGAAACTCAAGTATTTTCCTTGTAAATGGCCGCCAAAATCTAAAAGATCATTTCCTTTCGTAAATAGAGGTTTACAAAACATTTCTGTTTCCGGTGAAAATACAGTTTCAAAAATTTGTTAACAATCGCATATTATTTATGTACTTCCTCTTGAATGATAAATATAAACAAGATCAAATAAAAGTGTAATTTTTTTTTCCATACTGGAATGATGTGAAATTTTTAGGACATAATAAATGGTCCCAGCCATTTACAAAATTGAAATTTATCAACATTTGAAATATGTGATGTTCGTATTATTTCTGAAAGAGAAGATCTAATAGAATTTCAAAATTGCACTTTCCAATAATTAGATTATAGCCGTCACTGTTTGTGTGAATTCATCTGAATTAGATAAGGGACAGGGTGCTTTGACGAAACTAATCTTGAGATGGATGGATATAAGATATATCCTATTTAGTCAAAGATACAGTAGTAAAATTTCACAAACATATAAAATAATAGCGAACTTAATATAGCACACAGTAGATCTAATCGTATTAACAATATTGTATTCTTGTGGTAGTTTCTTTGCTTTTTGTTTTATTACTCCCCATTAATTCCTACCAAATATAGAATAAAATTTGCATATTTATGTGAATTAAGCCCCTGTATTTCAAGTACACAGAGAACATAATCTCCATGTTCATTATAAATTCTCTTGAGAGTTAGATTTTAGTAGGTTTAATTGGTGCAACCATTTCGTTCTCTCTTTCCACTTCACCCTTCCTCACTCTCACAACGTCTCCACATCCGTATAAGGAGAAGCTAGACAAAGAGTGCGTCTATATAGTACCGGATCAACATTGGGAAGAAGGAGTTTCTTGTATTAAGTTCTCGTTGCTTGGTTTTGGGCTAAAGTTTACTGGTCAAACTGACAAACGGGGTAGATAGAAACCAAGTGGCTCCCCCTGCGGCTATATTTGGAAGAAGAAGAAGAAGGAACGTGTGCGACTTATTGGTGATGTCCTTGGCGTTTCTGTTTGTCTTATTGCCTTCTCTCTTCTCCTTATATCTCCTCTTCTTACTTTCTAAAAGTTCATCCAATGAGTAAGTGTATTACTTTTTCTATTCAACAAACACGCACACTTACTGTTTCCTCTTATTTCCTTCCTTTCGGCCTTCTTACTTCTCTTAACTGCCTTCCAGCATTCTTTTTACTATCAATAAGTTAAATATTTATTCGTTTATAAAGGGGGAGGCTAGTGATGACTATGACGCGCGGGTACATTGGGAATTGTGGGGAAAGTTCTCTTCTTGGCATCTTTCACCCCTCGTTCGGTCCGCCCCAAGGGACAATTTTATTAGATAGCGTATGTGTTAGAATGAATGAAGTGGAAGGGGAACCCTCTCTCTCGATATAGTTGACTGGATAAGACAAGTGTTTCCAGGGTGTGTGTGGGGGGCGGGTGAAGATTTCCCTCTTGACAATTATGAGTCACTTCTATTTAACAGTTGTCATTCTACCATGATCTCATGTTGCCAAATAATTTGTAGTTATAGAGTTCATTTAAATTGTTCTCACTTGTTAACTTTTCATTTTTGTTACCTAATTTAAATGAAGTTGTTACACATTGAAGCACTAAATATAATACCCAATTACTTATATCTGTGAGCTTTCAAAATCAAAATTTTCAGTACTAGCAGATAGTCGTGGCCTAACAAAAAGCTTTACATATAACGCCAGTGCCATTGAAGTTTCATGAATTCGGGGTATCACAACCCAGAACGATCGCGAAAACACACCAGATTTTCTGACGTGCTGGATAAATCTTACCAGTGTGGAAAAATTGAAATAATAATAGTTATGAAAATTTATATATATATATATTTTTTTTCTTCTTCTTTTTTTGAGAAAAGAGAAAAGTGCAAAACCTATTCTTTTCTATTAATACCTCGTCGAAAGTTTATCAACATATTATGAAAGTTTGCGTTGTAATTATTCATTTATAAATAAAACGTAAAAAAAAAAATTGTGGAGTATTCATTATATGACCTATATATAAAAAAAAAATATGGTTTATATCTTTAATGTGCTCTGGTAAATTTTATAAAGTACTTCAAGTTGGTAAGACCGCTTTGACACGAAGTACTAGTCCGTGCTCTCACGATACTTAATCAAGTACACTGCCACGGCTGGCTTTATCTTAATAGGGATTTTGTTTTACTCAACTTATCTTTAGCGTTTTCTCATTTTCTCCCCTCCATGGATTGTTGTATGCATTTTTAACAAAAATATATCAAGACAATAAATTTTTATATTCCCATTTTTATTAACTTATTCAATTGACCATCAGATAATATTCTCCTATGACTACTAAAAATGCAAGATATTTTTTTAACAATATAAAAATACAGATAAAATTACTGTATATAAATTTATCAGATTTACTAAAAACAAATGCAGCTTTTTAAGATAAAATGGGTTGTAAATGAATCTGAACAAGCTTTATTAGTTTTATCCATAAATTTATTATATATATTAAGAAAATTTTAAGTTGATTTTCATATTTATTTTTTCTTTCATTTCTTTATTTCGTCTCACTGCTGTAATTCGCAAGTATTTCGATCGGAATCAAATTTTCCAAATTGAGTTTTTATTGGACGTATAATTGTTTTGAAACTCTCTGTATTCGAAAAAACTTATTTTATTAATTTAACAAAATCATATTATATAACGTATGTAACACTCACAAATAATTGTGATTGTCTTGGGTTTGTGTGGTGTATGTGTATGAGTGTGTGTAAATTATTATTATTATTTTTCGTCTGTTAGAGAGGGACTAAGCCCTTTCAAAGAAGCACCATATAGCTAAACCATAAAAAAAAAACAGTGCCTTGATTTTTTTATGTTTTCTTTTTTCCTTGTTTTATTTTTCAGCGATCTATTTATTTATCTTAAACTTTACTTGAATTTACTTTTTATTTTCAATGTCTTCATCTATGTGGAAGCCATCCTAAGTAGTTAAAACAGGAGACATATTATTCCAATATCTTGCCATCTATAATATTTGAGAACTCAAAGGGAATTCTCCATTGTAGGGCCGTAGGCCAAACTTTTGTCCTAGAAACAGATATAACTAGATTGTAATGTTGGCAGCCAATTTGATTGTAACTTGTGTACTGATACGCATTGGTGCTCCTCATTGGTCTATAATATTATTTTACATCGTCTTCATACAACAGTACGTTCAGACAACTTGTTGTCTTTCATTTTCTAGATAATCAATGAAAATATTAACGAGGGGAGTGGCCAAATAAACTTTTGTTTTCCAATTTCCAAGGTTTAAAGAGCTTTGTCTACTAGAATTGTTAATAATTGCTGTTAGAAGAAATCGTGTGATTGTTTCACAATAACTTTATGATTATTATAATTTTATTGTATTTCATTATATTTCTTATATTTTTGTGGAGTTTTGGAAGTATTTTTATTTATCTATATTCCTGTTTTTCCCTTGATTATCTAATAATAATCAATTGAAAGTATAAATAGCAGTAAAAAAACAAAATCAAATAAAACAGACATAACTGTGTTAACGGTAATTTATTGTATGTATTTAATTTGGACAAGAAAAGTTTTAATTTATTAGTTGTAAAATTCATTGAAATTTTCATTTTATCATCTCTATCATGCAAATGTTCATCACAACTGTTTGTGCAAGCTGCCTACCATGGCTCTCGCAGTTGCTAACATAGAAGATAAATTCTACACTCACTCACTCCACTGTATATATATTTCCTTTTTTACATACTTCTCTCTCTTATGTAAGAGAGATGTAATGATATTATAATTCATTAAATCACAGTTTATGATAATATTTTCCATTAGAAAATAGATTACATTAAAGATATACCTGTTTTGTCTGGTATTTTATCTGTCGTAGCATGCATATTTATTTTCTTGCTGACCGGTTTCGGATTTTCATCCATCGTCAGAGCAAATACACCAAGTTCGTGTAGAGAGTTCATTTAAACGTAATGTTTCTGTTACTTGTTACTCACACTTGTTGGTTGTATATAAAATTATGTATATATACATGTTTTGCATTGTATATTATTTAACATAGTATTCATGTTTTGTCTGTAAATTATATAAATATGGTTATAAATCTGTTTCTTACGTAAAGAAAATGGAATTTCATGAAACTTGGTTTATAACTAATACTAGTGATATACTAACTAATGAAGCACATTGGGAACTTAAGAACTTAAGTAGCAAGGTTGGGGAAGTGAGTTGTGTTCTAAGTAAACTGCAGTCTTAAAATTTAAGTATTTTCTTTGTTTTACTTTTTTCTTTTTTTTTTTACTCTTTTCATTTTCTAATATTTTCCGGGGTATTAAGTTTATTTCGGGAAATTATATTGTGCTTCTTCAATAAGAGCAAACCATAAATACTTGATAAACATAAATTAAACATAGTACTTGAACAAGGTTCTTTGTATAACTCAGCCATTGATGAATCCAGCTGGTAGAGAAGATTCTGGTCAAGATTTCGTTTAAAATTATATAAAATTTTATAGCTAAACTTACTATTCCTAGCAATTTTCTCAATAACCGCTTCATCACTATTTATATAAAAGTTGTGTTAAAAAAAAAATATATATTATTGTAATTATTGACATTGAAGAAAAACTGCGACGTTGTTGAGCTTTTTACTTAATTGCACTTATTTCCGCATAGAGAATATATTTCTTGTTAAAATTATTTTATGTAATGTATAAATTGAGGTTTTAAAGACCGGAAGTAAATGTTCTGAGGCCATCAGAATACGAAAGAAATGTTTTTAGATAATAGTCTGTGTGTGAGTGTGAACTGATATTCTTTTTACATACCAAATCCGCATCTAGCAAGAAATACGACTCAGTGATTCTTTTCAGTCTTCCACGATCTTCTCAAAAACGCTCCTTCGTTTTTCTGTCAACTTTGTATAATATTTGTACATATAAATGTCCTAAATTCCTAGCAGTTTTATTTGAGACATTTTCTTTTTCATGGAAATTTATTTTGGAGGAACTGCAACTTTTAGTTTTCTTCTGAAAATGCGACTTCAGAACAAATTATGGTCCTAGAAACTATATTTTATGAAGAAACCTTAAAAGCTTTACTAGAATTCCAAATTTGAAGAGAATCGATTAACTGGAAGTGCAGAACAGGAGAATTACAGAATAGTTTTTTTTTTTAAAATAGTGTTTTCTAGGAAACGAATTTTCTGTAAACTTGAAAGAAATGTTAACGGCACTTTTATTTGTAACATTGTTTTGGAGGAAAAAAATTGATTATGAAATAAATGAAGGATGAAGTTAGATTTGCATCTAGGGTGTTCACTATAGTTTATTCATATTCTCACGTAACCCCAGTCTTTTGTGCCCTAAAAACTAACATGCAAAGTAATTAAATAGGATTTTTGTTGATGAAGTAGAAACAGTTCCATCGCCACATACATTTATGGCTAAGTCCAAACTAACTTTTATATAAGAAAATTTGAACGAATGTTATTGTGTGAGTATCTTTATATAAGATTTTTTCCCCTAATAAATTGCAGTTTATCTTAAGATAAAATGGCGTTTGTAACGTCTAGATTAATTCCGTATAGAGAATTTTTTTTTAATTTATTTTATATAATGCCAGGGAAAATGGTAAGTACGAGATATTGATAGAAGGGTAAAAAATTATGGTTAAAAATCGATTGCTAAACTTCAAAACAATCTTGACATCCTGCATATCTCTTTTGAAGTAATTAACAATTTGTTTACCAGATAAAATGCTCATTTTAGTATTAGTGGTCATCAGTAGTCCAGCCTTGAGGACCTAAAGAAAGTTTTACTAATTACCCTTTGTATATTCAGCTAACAAACTTGTCCAGTATTAAACAAAAATAAGTAGAGAATAATGGAATAAAAAGTGGATACCAAAAAGAAGGAAAACAAATGGTTGTCATTGCTATCTTGTAATTAATGTGTTATGAAAGCATTTGTTATTCTCTTTTAACAAAGAACTTTTTAAGAATGCTTTTCTCTCCACTGAGGTTCAATAATTTAACTCAAAACAAGATCTTGCAAGTGGTGCAAGATTTGGTCTCTCAGTTCTTCTTTTCTCCATTGCTCTGTTTCTCGACATAGTCTCGTCTTTTTTTTTTCTACTTCTTATCTTGCTTTAAAGAAGCTTATTTTCTTTTCTTTCTAATTTTTATTTTTTTGCCCTCGTCTTTTTTTCTCTGAGTTTTTTTTAACTTTTTATTGTCTCAGAAAAATATTCGCTTGGTCCAGGATGGGTAGGAAGGAGGGATTTTAGTCTGAAAACAGAAAGAATGTTAACTAAAATAGAAAGAAGAAAACTTGGTAGTGAACAAGAACTATATATGTAGTTGTCGTTGGTCTGGGATTGAGATACAAGTACAAGGAACCAGAACAAGTAGAAGAAGAAGAGTTGTAGAGTGTAGAAGGTTTGGTTTGGTAAGTCTTTTCTCTAATCGTAAACGCAATAAAACAAAGAGTTAAGAGGAACAGAAGAGCCCGGAGATCGTTACAGTTATTACAGATAGTACACAGAAGTAAAAGAAGATATAGCAGCTTCATTTCAACGCCTCCTCCTTCAAAAACCCATCCTCCCTACATCTTCCACACTGTTTTTCCGCCTTTGTTCTCTCCTGCTCGCCTTCTTTCTCCCTCCTGTGTTACCATTTTACTTTAAGGCAACCTTTTTTTTCTCTCTTTCTTTTTTGAGAGAAAAAGAGAAAGACAGAATGGTTTATATTCTCTTTGTCGTTACTATACACCCATTTCTCTTCTACCTAACTTTTGAGCAGAGTCACATCCTTGTTTCTTCTTCTTTCTTTTTTCGATTTACATTTCAAAAACCTATGCTCTGCCATAGTAATGTCCTTCTTCCTTACACACCACACCACCATCATTTCCATCGTCAACTCTAACCATTCACTAGACATCAAACTCTCCTCTAATATACTCTTTGACTGCCTTCCTTGACGACCCTATCTGGGTGGATTTTTTTCTTCTTCTTCTTCTTCTTGTTACTCCTTTCCAATCCTTGGTAATATTATCCATCTGTGAATAAGATCAATTCAGTAGTCTTTGTTCAGCAAACTTTACACTGTAAATTCCATTATATGCTTTCTCTACCTTTTGTGTTTGTGTGTCCAATGTTTGTAAGTATGCACTATGCTGCTGTAATTTTGTTTGATTATCGATTGTACCATTAAAACTGGTAATACAATCAAATTTTATAGGAGCATAATTTTTTTTTACAATATCATCAATAAGTTCACGAAATTGAGAAAAGAAATTTTTTTTTAATGGAATATACTATTCTATGTACATAAAAATATTAAATTACGAAACATACAATTTCGATTGAAATAATATGCGAATTATTTTATTTAATAATATTAGTATTGCTGCGATGTTTTTTTTTGTTTAAACATAAATAGAATATCATTTTAGATCAGAACCATATATACTTATCTTCAATATGTGTGAATTATTATGAATAAATTCAACCAATTATGAAGAATTAACTTCAGTAGTGATCAGAAAGATACAGATTATTTCTACTTTCTTTTATTCGGGTAAAAGGAAGTATTGCGATGTTAAATTTTACGTTACCAAGCATTTACAGAAACTACATTTTTTTTAAGGTCCCTTAAGTACGAAAAAAATCGGAGACATTTTCCGTGGTAGCTTGCCTCATTTTGTGGTCATCGACCGGTTTCGGACATTCGCCCATCTTCAGGATGAGTTTTTCAGACAGTGTGACAACACAGACTTGCACAGAGCAAAAGTTTACACACTCACCACAACAGCTACGAAAAAATCGTTTAACCAAAATATGGGACCAAAATATCTCAAAAATGAAAAATCACAGGATACTCAAACTTAGTATTCCGTTTGGATACCAACAAGATTTAGCGCAAAATCCATCAACCGGAAGTTTCGGCTTCACTAAAAGTTGTTTTTTTTTTTTTTCTTTTTCTCAGTTTTTCGCGATTTTCTCGGAAATAGCTTTAACGATTTTCTTTAAACAGTGTATTTGTGTACTATCTACAAATATAAATACCAATCGCTTTTATTTGAAACATTTTCCCGGGAAAATTTGTGTTTTTTTTTGTTTTGTTTTGGGGACGGGTTATGGGTGAACAGTTTCTTTCCAGTAAGCTTTCCTTTAAAGTATCACTTCAATGCATTCATTGTATGGTTCTACCGCCGATAAAATATTAACTATAGATAAGAACTATAGGTGGAAGTCCAACTTTGCAGTTTAACCGTTAACTGAAAGGGCGACTTTACCGAATAGATTTTAGAGTTTTTTCGAATTTTCTTGAAACAAGACTAAAATGATTTATTTTAGACTTGCAATATCAACTGCACCGAAAAGTGTTTTTTTTTTAATTGTAGGTAGTTTTCAAGCTTGAATATTATCATCAAAGGTTATCTATCAAAATTTCTCAACCGGAAGTATCAATTTTCTGAAATTTCTTTAGTTTTCGTTTGTGCATTACACTGTTGCACATAATATATATTATCAGTTTTATCTGAAAAATTTTCTGGGACAATTCTTTTTAGAGGAATGTTGACTACATATTTAGATGGGTGGCATTAAGCTTGTTTCTATGTCACATTAGAATATTGTTGTACTTGTCTTTCATGACAGGATAAATTAAAGAAACTTTCATGTGTATTGTTCTAAAAAAAAAAAAGAAAGTGGAATTATGAGATGTGATGGTAGAGGTAGGTAGAATTCTACAAGTTCCACAGTTAGACTTAAACCGCATTACACAGATGCATTGCATGTTATTATAAAAGACAGCACTGAGATCTTATTCTCGATACGATTTTTGCCTTCTTTCTCATTTTGAGCTATTTTGGTCACACACGCGCACACACACAAAAATTGCTAAAAAACATTTTTTCAATTTCAAAGGACCTCTAAACTCCTCTGAGAGAAATCTATTGTTGAAAATTTTT